>PVJX010001306.1:0-36218 GCA_004027295.1 Dolichotis patagonum
AACAGAAAATGATCAATGGGTACTATAATATCTCATTTTTGATAAAAAAGAAAAAAAATTGTTTGAACTATCACACATATTCAGAAGTCCTACCATGCTTTTTTTGTTCTACTACCATTGGTTCTATCTACCACATTGTGTCTCATTGGAACTTGAACATGTGTGATAGTTCAGGAGACGCTCTTGCTTCTGGTTTCCCTGCCCTGGGGTGGCCGCAGCTCCCCAGACCACAGTCACTTTCCAGGGCGGCAGGCTGCTTACTGGTTGGCTTGGCCCCCTAAGTCCCAGCATGTCGGGGATCTCAGGAGACGCTCTTGCTTCTGGTTTCCCCACCCTGGGGTGGCCGCAGCTCCCCAGACCACAGTCACTTTCCAGGGCGGCAGGCTGCTTACTGGTTGGCTTGGCCCCCTAAGTCCCAGCATGTTGGGGATCTCAGGAGACACTCTTGCTTCTGGTTTTCCCGCCCTGGGGTGGCCACGGCTTGCCAGACCACAGTCACTTACCAGGGCAGCAGGCTGCTTACTGGTTGGCTCGGCCCCCTAAGTTCCAGCATGGCTCGGATCTCAGGAGACACTCTTGCTTCTGGTTTCCCCACCCTGGGGTGGCCGCAGCTCCCCACACCACAGTCACCTACCAGGGCAGCAGGCTGCTTACTGGTTGGCTCGGCGCCCTAAGTCCCAGTACTTGACCACTTTTAAACACTGTTTTTTTTTTTTGTTTGTTTGTTTTTTTTTTTTGGTACTGGAGATTAAACTCACGACCTCACGCTTGCCAGGCAGGTGCTTTATGCCACGGAGCTAAATCCCCAGCCAAACACTTCGCTTTTTATTCAAATCTTTGTTTAGTTTTTTAGAGACCAGGTCTTGATGTGTTGCCCCTACTGGCCTTAAACTCTTGGGCTCAAGTTATTTTTCTACTTCAGCCTCTCAGGTACACACTGCTGCATCAGCTGCATCTCCTTAATCTGAGCAGGGAGACGGGGAGACACACTTCCAGGGCATAACATGGTTTGTATTGGTGAATTTTGTATCTGTTCCTCTGGTTACAGTTGTTAGTGACCCAAACCTCTTCAAAGAGTAGAGTTGATTCTGGCTGTAAAACTACCTTTTAGCTCTCCTTAGAAGTAGGTTCTGAGCCTGCAGAGGGTCAACTCTGTGAGACCCTGGTGTCTGACTTATGTTTCCTTTACCAGTGGGCAGGCCCAGCCTCATGCAGCTGTGGACCTGCCTGCTAAGGTGGACCTGGGTAGAAGACTCTGCTGATGCTAGAATCTGATGCATGAGATGCCCCACAGTATGACAGATAACTTTCCCAAAATAGAAGGTAAACAGTGGGAATTCCAGCCTTGGAACTGGCTTCCTCACTACCTGCCTACAGCTGTCCTGCTATACATACCTCTTGTCTTAGTTATATTTCTTGTTGCTAAGACAAAATACTCAGCACCTAAGATTAAAAGATAAAAGGTTTGTTTAGCTCACAATTTGTAGAGGTTTTAGTCCATAGTTGACTCCATAGCAGGTTGGCATAATAGAGAGGCACTGCAGAGGAGAAACAAGTTCATGGTGGCAGAAGGCAGGAAGGCAGCAATGCAGTAAGCAGCAAGCAACAGTAACAGCCCTCTTTCTGTCTCATATATTCTATCCAGGATATCCACCCCACTCACACCCAGGGTTGGGCACCCTTGATCCTAATATCACACCATGAATCAATCCCAGCATCACATCCTTAATTCCAGCATCACATACTCTAGATCCAGTTACCTCTGAAAAGTCCCACCTATGATCATCTGAATCTTTGGAAGGACATCTAAATACAAACCATAGAGCTGGGCGTGGTGGCACACGCCTGTCATCCCAGCACTCGGGAGGCTGAGGCAGGAGGATTGTTGTAAGTTCCAGACCAGTTTGGACTACAAAGTGAGCTCAAGGCTAGTTTGAACTGTACAGCAAGACCCTGTCTCAAAAATAAATAAATAAGGGCTGGAGATTTAGCTCAGTGGCTTAAGTGCCTGCCTGGCAAGTGTGAGGTCATGAGTTCAATCCCTGGTACCAAATAAATAAATAAATAAATAAATGCCATAACACCTCTCCATTTCTCCTAGGCAGATTTGCTATTGCAGGCTATTGTGATCTCCTTCACTCCATCACCTCTATGATCCTTTGAAGTTGTTTTGAAGGAGTAACGAGAGTCCAGCACAGGTTCCCTGGGAAGATGTTTCCAAGGTGGTATCCAGGTAGAGGACAATTTTTGACTCTTTGCCAATGCCCCTGTCATCTCTCTTATTTTCCTTGCTGCTATATTCATTCTGCCAAAAAAGAAGACTGTTAGAAGTTAAGTATGTTTAACTCCATTTGGGTCTTAGTTTCCTGGCCCGAGCTTAGGTCAGATCTTCTAGGTTGGTGCTGTCATCAAGTAGATTCTACATGATTTTTAACAGGCCTTTCTGGGTGATCTTGGAAAGACCTCAGTCTGCTCAAGTCTATTTTGGGTTAAATTCAATATTGTCACTGGTGCAAAGCGCAAAGTTTCTCCCAGGAGAAAGTTCCTCTTTATCAGAGCTACAACTACCCTCGAACCCCACCAGATGCCATCAGTCTGTAGGAGTAGATAGACAGGTTCTCTAACCACCTCTATGGTAATTTATGTATATCACCGGCTTCCTGAGGATATTTCCTTGCAAACCAATCAGGCCCTATTTTATGCCTACGTTAACCCTATTTTATGCCTATGTTAACTGCAGTAGAGTTTCCCTGTGGCTGCCCAGGAGCTGGTGACCACCAACTTGCACTTGATAATCAGTAGTGGAATCACACCCGTGAATGGTCACACCACATCAGCCTGGGCAACTAGTAAGATCCAGGTTCTTAAAATAAGTAAACACACAAACAAGTTTGAAGGGCTGGGACTTTCACAGTTGTGTCTAAATTGCCAGGCTGGGTTTGGATTTGTGGTCCTCCTAGCTCAGTATCCTGAGTAGCTAGGGTTACAGGCCTGTGCTACCACTCAGCCCCAGGAGATGTTTAAAGACTAGGAATTGTCATAAGGGCGTACAGCAAATGAGGAAACACTCATTCAAGAAAATGTACCAAATCTCAGTCAGAACAGGAAGATTCTATGGCATTTGAGACTCTAACAAACTCCTTTCCTCTTTGCCTTCTGTGAGACACCAGTGTGTAAAGAGGAGCAGGTCTCTACCCCCCTACAACCTTCTTACAAATAATAGAAGCGCTACTCTTGTGCAGAAAGAAACCCAATCACACGTACACTGCAGGAGGGAATGTAAAGTGGCACAGCTATCCTGCAAATCAGCTTGGCAATTTCTTTTAAAACTTAAATATGCAAACTAGCAATTTATTTATATTACAGTACATAATGATTACATTTATTTTTGTCCAAGGAAGATACACAAATGCTCCAAAAGATGTGAAAAGATACAGTGGAACCCCGAAATTTGTGGATGTTACATTTTTAGAGCATCTGCAAATTGTCAAAGACCAAGAATTTCAGATATGGTTAGAAAAATGCCCATATAAACTCCTATTTAAACTCTAGCTATGCTATGTCTCCTGCAGCTATGTAATTTACTTTAATAAAATAATGTATTAATAAAGCCTTGGTGCAGGCCATTTTGTGTCACCTTAGGGATTTTAGGACTTTAAGAATAAAACCAAGAACACTGGAGAGAACCATACACAATATAGCAACCCGTTATCATGCAGGAATGCTAGCGCCTCTGCCTGACGTGCAGAGGTTATGTGCAGATTCCGTGAAATTGCGGGGGTTTCTGTGATCAGTTAGTAGATTCTAAATAAAAATCGGCAAATGGCTGAGGCCGCAAACTGTGAGCTGCGACTTTGCAGGGATACACTGTAGTCATTAGAAAAATGCAAATCAAAGCTACAAGGTAGATGGCTAAAACCAAAAAGCCAGACCATAAGTACTGGACTGAATACAGAGAAATTGAAACCCTTAGACATTTCTGGTGGTTAATAAAATGGAACAGCTGCTTTGAAAAAAACAGTTTGGCAGTTCCTCAAAATCACACACATAGAGTTACTATATGACTCAGTAATTCTACTCCTACATATGTACCCTAGAGAAAGAAAAACATGCATTCACAAAAAGGTATTTTCAGCAATAAATAGGTGTGAAGTACCAATACATGCCACAACGTATTTAAACCTTGAAAACATTCTGAGTGAAAGAAGGCAGATCACTGTTTTTTTTTTTTTTTTGGAACAAGGTCTCACTATGTAGCCCAGGCTGGCCTCAACCTCATGGCTGCACTCCTGCCTCAGCCGCCTGAGCACTGGAACTATAGCATGCACCACCGCATCTGGATCAGATCATAATGTCTAATTACATTTGCCTATTCCAGAATAGCCCAGCTTGCAGAGACAAAGTAGATTCGTGGCTGCCTAAGGGCAACCAGTGTGACTGCTGATGAGTTGATGGGTGTTAGATTTTTTTGGGGGGTAAATGAACATCTAAAGTTACATTATGGTGATGTTTGCACAATCTTGTGTATGGAACATAAAAATGGACTTTAAATAAGAACATTGACTTTAAATTCAATTCACTCATTAAATGGGTGAATAGTTCCCAACACTTGGGAGGCTGAGGCAGGAGGATTGCTACAAGCTCAAGGCCAGGCTGCACTAAAAAGAATCAATCTGAAATCTAAGCTATATTTCTCTTTTTGATTTGCTGGGGTTTTTTTCTTTTCTCTTTCTTTCTTTCTTTCTTTCTTTCTTTCTTTCTTTCTTTCTTTTTTGTCCTTTTGGGACAGGGTCTTGCCGTGTAGTTCAGTCTGCTCCTGAACTCACTATGTAGCCCAGGCTGGCCTCAAATTCACAGTGATCCTCTTGGCTCAGTCTCCCAGGTATTGAGATTACAGGTGTGTGCCACCTGCCCAGCTTATTTGCTCCTTTTTAAAAACTTTTTTTTTTTTTGAGATAATGTCTTGCCACATGGTTCAGGCTGGCCCCTTAAACTCACTAGGTAGTCCAAGCTTGCCTCCAACGTGTAGCAATTCTCCTGCCTCAGCCTCCCAAGTTCTGGGATTATAGGCATGGACTACCATGCCCAGTTTTTTTTTTTTTTTTACCATGCCCAGTTTTAAGGACAGATTTCATCCGTTTTAAGCTAATGCACTCACTGACTTTTTTTGGTGCACCTGGGTTTCAGATTGTGCCGCTTACTCTACCCCACCACCTCAGGGAACTGCCCCCCTGGTCCTTAACTGACCATCTGGTGACGTCGGTAGACATTTTACCTTGTGGTGGCTCCTACTGCTGCCCTGTGATTAGAGGACTAGGATGCTGCCAAACGTTTTATAATGGAGAGGGTGGCACTCCCAACAAAACATGTCTGGACCAAAATGCTAATAGTGGTAAAACTGAGAAAAATACGGTCTGATTAAACAGACTGGGGATTTTACTCTGAGATTCAGGTTTTGGAACACAGTAATTGAGTATCTCATACAGTTTCTTTATTACTTGATCTTTCAGTTCTCCCACCTGAAATATTTGCCCTTTGCCGGAGATGGCAGGAACCACACTTAAAAGTGCTACAGCCTCTGAGAAATCATCCTAAACTAATGACAAAGTGTTTGCAAAAGATAATAAGGCAGAATCTGGGAAGTCAGTGGCAACATTAACATAATCCAAGGAATCAGTAAATTGTGTGGGTGATTGGGTCCCAGTTTGAGGCACTGGATAAACCAGGGGTTGTTTCACATGTGACTTCATGCTTCAACATCGGTGCTATGGCCATTTTCAGAAGTAGAGCAGCTAAAGGGTGACGACACGCTCAGTTATCTCAGCCTATAATTAGACAAGGTTTTTCAGAGCTGAATCCCCGCTACATCCTGTGAATATACCCCTCCCAGTGTCACGCAGAGGGCCTGTGCACAGTCACGAGGCTTCCAAGGAAGATGGAAACCACAAAGGGAATCTTGCTCTTCTGAAAGGCCTTTGCATAGGAGGTCAAAGCTTTGCTCACTATGCATGAGCACACCATGATGATGGGGGTGCTAGTCATGAACCCATAAATCCTTTAGTTCTACATACTTCCGGAAATTCTAGGACCAGCATGCTGCTTAAAGAAGGCACTCAATGGTTTTTGATCAAAATCTGAGTCCAGATGCTGGGACACTGAGGGACAAGAAGAACAAGGCTCCTACTCTCACATAGCACATATTCACCAGTTGAATTAGCATTCTTAGTAGTTCAGCTTGGGCTAGGTGACTTAGAGAGCAAATATTTATTTCTCAGTCTGGAGTCTGAGACGTCCAAGTTTAAGGTGTCAGCTGCTTGGTTCCTGGTAATGACTTTCTTCCTGGCTTATGGTTAGTGACTTTCACACTACGTTCTCGTATGGGGGGAGAGTGTTTTTATGCGCTGATCTTTTCTTACAAGGACACTAATCTCAAAATTAAGGCTTTACTTTAACCTCCCAAGGACTCTGCTTCCAAATCATTTTGGAGATTGGTGGTTCAACTTCCAGGTTTTGAGAGGGACACAGTTCAGTTCATAGCATTTGCATTATCACATCTTTGCAAGTGATCATCAGTGAGTTCTGGAGATGAATAATGTTTGTGCATAGAAGCAACAGAAAAGCCATCTGTATTGTTTTCTACCAGGGATAATGGCCATCAGCAGGAGTCAGACTACTAGAACTTCCTTAAAATGTTTATCTAAATTGATGAGCCACCAAGAGCTCAGTAATTGAGAAACAAAACAGTGAAATAGAAAATATAGGAAAGTGGACTGAGCTTTGACAACCTCATGGGAAAAGCCAGATGATGGCTTTTAAAATGCATGCTATAGCATTGTATTAGCAGCTGGGCATTCCTTGAAGAGTGATCACTGTGGGTGATTAATGCTCATTTAGCCATATCTAGTTTTTCTGTTCCTTTTAACTAGTTTTGGTTCTATTTCCCTTTTTGTTCTGTTTTTATAGAGGAAAGTATTCTAACTTTTACATTTCTTCAAAGCTTTTTGAAGTAGTGTGAGTATAAAGATTTTTTCAAAATCTGACCAGATTGAGGACAACAGATATTCCCTAGAGTGAGGGGCAGGAAGGGCAGGGGTGGAGAATGGTATTCCAAGAGGGACAGAAAGTTCCCTGATAGCGTTATTCCCGTGTGAAGTCTGTACTGTACACTGTTCAGTGTACTGTGTCTTTCCAAACAAAACTGGTCTTTCTTCAAAGAATTGTTTTAAAATTTTAAGAGTTTTTTAAAAAGCTGTTTATTTTTGATACATAAAGGCCATCTGTTCCTTAGATAATTAAGATCTAGTAATTGTACAGTAAAATTGTTTTGTTCATATTTACTTATTTACTTAATTTAAATTTTTTATGGAGACAGGGTCTCTCTATATAATCCAGACTGGCTTCAAATTCCCTGTGACCCTCATGCCTCTGCCTCCCGAGTACTGGGATTACAGGCATGTGCCAACACTTGGCTTTGTCTGTATTTATAACTCTCTGTAAGGGGATCTTAATGCCTTACATTTAACAAAGTAGACAGAAGTTGAGAGAGCTAGAGTTAGGCTTGGAAAGACTCCTAGGAATCTTCTTTAACATAACTCACTGGGAAAGGATATGATGTACTTTCAGATTGAAAAAGAATCACCCCGATTTTGCTACACCTGGACAGGAACACTTGTTAGCTGTATTCTATTTCTAGTTTCCTTCCTTTTTTTCTTTTTTTTTTTTTTTTTAAGACAGAATCTCCCCTTGTGGTTCAGGCTGGCCTTGAACTCGCTGAGATCCTCCTGCCTCACCACATCTGGCCTGCTTTGTTCTGTTTCTTCACAAAACACAGATAGAATCTGAACCCTTTTTTGGAGACCCAAACAATATCATTCCTTTCACCTGAAATTTCAAACAGCTAACTTGAGCCTCTACTAGAGCCAAAACATGATTTCCTTCTTTTACCTTTATGCAGAATTGTGTTTGTTTTTCCCTCTCAGCTGGGGGGTCCACAGAGAAGCTGTTCCCAACACAGGCACACAGCTTTCTGGGAGGAGTTTTAGAGTTCATCATCCAACAAATATCATTACCATTGAGCCTGGAAGGCTCTTACAGCTGACTTTGGAAGAAGCGGCTTCCTCTGCAGTGCCTCACATACAGCAGTGGGGTCTCTTCCATGCTCTAAGAGCCTAATGCTGAGCCAGGCATAGAGGAAGCTGTAGAATGTTAGCATTGGCTTGCTGTACTTTGCATATTAAATGTCTCCAAAAGACCCACATGTTAGAGGCTTGTCTTTAAGGAGGCCCTTTTGGGGGATTGTGGAAACTAAGATATGGGGTTGAGTGAGGGGTCTTTAGGTCATGGGGTGTGCCCTCAGGGATTGTGTGTCCTCCTTCCTCTCTTTTGCTTCTTGGCCATGAAGTGAACAGTTTTGCTCAGCCATTCACTTCTGAATGTGCTGCCACAGTCTCAAAGCAACAGGGTCAACCAATCATGGGCTGAGACCTCTAAAACTCTGAGCTAAAATAACCCTTTTCTCTTTATAAGTTGATTGTCTTGGGTGTTTGTTATAGTAGCTGAAAACTAACATACTCCTCAATTGCTTTAAAATGTATACAGCTTTCCAAAAAGAAAGTATGGACACAACTATCAGCTTGACTGAAATGAAATTAATAATAATACCAAATGTTTGCAAGGGTACAGAAAAACTAGATTACTCAAACATTGCTGAATATAAAGTATGGTATGGCCACTCTGTAAAACAGACTGGCAATTTCTTACAAACCTATTATACATTTATTATTCGATCTGGCAACTATGCTCCTGAGAGATAAAAATGTATGCTCACACAAAAATCTGGACATGAATATTTACAGCATTTTTTTCTCCTTAGTTTCCAAGATATTGAAACAAAGTGTTCAACAGGTAAAAAGGTTTACAAATGCTGGTACTTCTATAGCATAGAATGGTATGCAGCAATAGAAATGAATAAACTATGGATTTGCAGAACAAGTTGGATGTGGCTCAGGAAAAGCATGCTACATAAAAAAGGAAAATAGCCAGGTGTGGTGGCACACTCTTGTAATCCCAGAATTTGGAAGGCTGAGGCAGGAGGGTAGTTTGCAAGTTTGATGTCAAACTGGGCTACAAAATGAGCCCAAGGCCAGGCTAAACTGTATAGTGAGCACTTGTCTCAAAAAGACAAGTAAATAAATAAGAAAATAAAAAGAAAAAAGAAAAATAAGGCCAGGTATGAGGATGCATGCCTATAATCCCAGCATTCAGGAAGCTGAGACAGGAGGATCATTACAAGTTTGAGGCCAGCCTTGAATATTTAGTGAGTTCAGGGTCAGCCTGCTCTACAAAGTGAGACCTTGTTTCAAAAATAAAAATGAGAAACACAAGCAAAACAAACAAAAATACTGCATAAGAACTAAGTGAGGAGACACTTAGTGGCTACCTTTCTCCAGAATGAAGTCTTGATCCACACCGCTGTTAAACAACCAAGTTTTCCCTTTCTGATAACATTAACCTCTATGGCCAAGTGTAGGGACACACACCTGTAATCCTAGCATGTGGGAGGCCGAGGCAGGGGGAGCACTGTGAGTTGAGGATGGCTTGGGCTACATAGTGAGTTCAAGGTGAGTCTAAACTACATAGCAAGATCCTACCTCAAAAAAAGAAAAAAAATCATTTTTGGAGGTCAAAGAATTTTAGGAATGCAGAATATGCCCAAAACATATTGTTTGCAATTTCATATGACTTTATAATTCCAAATAAAAACAACCTAAGAAAAATGTATGACTACTCAGGGAGACAACCCTGAGAAGGCTGTCCTTCATTTGTTTTTAGGAGACATAGCTGATGCATTTTCTATATGATGTAACCACATTATGATTAAGGTTGAGGGCTTTTTTTTTCTGTAGCTCAAAAAGTTCACTGACACCCCATCTTCTACTAAGCCACTCAAAATGTTCAAAATGTGCAGATTGGCTTACTTTACAAAAGATGGCAAGAATAGCATTTAAATAGAAAAAACTGTACAAAATCTGTTTGTGTTTTTAAAAATCTTTCATATTGCGAACACGAAAACATGTCTTTTAACTTTTAATTTTGAAATAATTTCAGACACATCAAAAAATTGCAAAAATACTGCAAAGAGCTCCCATATGCCCTTCACCAACTTTTCCAGCTCCACCAAATGTTAACAAATTGCATCAGATTGCTAATATTTTTAATACACATTTTTTAAAAAAAGTTTTGGACTAAGTAACACATTTTTAGTTTATAAAACAAAACAGTATACACAGATTCATAGGTGGAAAATCTTGCTCTGGCCTCTGCCTTAGATATCACCTTGCTCCTTCCAATCATGGTGACCATCTAAGTTTTTCTTTAAGCGTTAACAAAATATTTAAAAATCCCTCTTCTCTCTGCACACATACATCCTATATGTATTGTCCAGAACCTTGCAATTATTATTTAGCATTGTAGCTTAGAAATATTTTCAAGGCTGAGGATTTAGCTCAGCGGCACAAGCATCTGCCTGGCAAGCGCAAAAAAAAAAAAAAAAAAAAAAAAAGGAAAGAAAAAAAGATAGTACTTTCAAAATAAAACATAGTAATCTTTTTCTACGGTCTTTAACATCTATGACACCTTAGTCCTGCTGCCTGCCAGTATCACCTCAGACGTTTCTCATGCTCCCTGTCTTTCCTGTCTAACCTGGATTGCTCAAATCTCAAATTCTCCAAACATGGTTCATTCTCTGGACGGACAGCCCAGACCCCCATCTAAGAACATATTCACAAGGGATGGCAATAGGGTGATGATTGCCTCAGTGTGAGTGACACCCCAAAGAGTTCACTGGGCTAAGAGATGGCCTGGAACGAGGCCTTGTTGCTAAGCAACTCCAAAGGGGGTGAAATTAACACAGTCTGTTTTTCATGTAACTGCATCTCAGATGACAGCTGAGGCCAGAGTTGATCCCATGCAAAATTAATAATTACTGTATGATTCTTTTAAATGACTATTGACAAAAGTCTTTGACTAGAGAAACAAATACAGCCTTTATTTAAAAATGAATAAGGAAAGGGGAAAAAAACAGAGAACAAGTGTAAATTCAGATCCTGTGTTTTTCCATTTGCATCTTAGGTAGGAAATCTGACATTTCTATCTTGGACTGCTGTTGAATTGGCCTGGTGGGAAATGTGCTTTAAAAGCAGATCCCAGGCAGACAAGACCACACACACCAGAGGCAAGAGATAGCTTAGGATAATTTGAAACTCTTAATGTTTTGTTCAGAAGATGTAAAATGCACTTTTCCCTTTTAGTTTGTTGCTTGAGGGCAAATTGTTGTAAATATAAAAATAATTCTACTGCGTCTACTCACTCTTTAACCTCATAATAATGGCTGCAAGAGCGCAGCTTGAGGTGCCCACTAATCCTTGCTTTTTAAGATCTTAAAAGGGCAAAAATAGGATTGAAAAGAAGATCCCACCCCCATCTGGATTTTGCTGCATTAATTTGAATAAATCAACTATGTGATTAGAGCACAGCAATGGCCCTTCTCACTGAGAGAGATTGTTTTATTATGCATTTTTGTCAATGTGCAAAGTATCATTCAAAACAAAGCATTTTTAGCTATAGAGGCTAATTTTGTTGTTTTTGAGACAGAGTCTTGCTGTGTAATTGAGCCTGGCCTTGAACTCACTCTGTAGCCCAGGTTGGCCTTGAACAAAGAATCCCTCTGCCTCAGCCTCCCAAATTCTGGGATTACAGGCATGCAAAACCACACCCAGCTATAGAAGCTAATTTTATTCAAAAAGGAAAACTTTCTTGCTTAACGGAGGTTTGGACCAAAGACTTCATTCTGGGAAAATGTAGCCAGAAAGTTAAGTGTCTCTTCACTTAGCTCCAATGAATGTATTGGGGTTTAGGAGGCAGAGACTGCCTGCCTTCCTAGACCCCTTTGAGCAAACATCCTGGCAGCCTGTTGCTGATGGAGTTGAACAGAATGTGTCAGTACGTAGAGAAAACCAGAGAGCAAGAAATGTCCTAGCTCACTGTCCAGCCTGTGACACAGCGTGGCTGCGGCAAAGTCTGCCGCAGACCCAGTCCTCCCCGGCTAGATGATGAGTTCCCCGAGGCAGGGACCTGGGTCTTACACTGGTTTCCCCGTGGAACACTGCATAGTTTTATACAGGCTAACCATACAGGCAGTATTTATTGGATTAGACCAGCTAAAATAACCCCCAAATTACAATTAGACCTAATTACAGGTTGATCCCATTTAGAGGATTCTTTTCAAACACGAAGACACTTGACATTTGGTGAGAAGGATGATGTTGATGCCTAGGTGGAGAAGCCAGTCTATCTTCAGGTTGATGAGACAGGCTGGCAAGGTGTGCATCCTGTTGGCACAGTGGGTCCTTTTGTTTTTCCTGAGATGCCTCCCAGCATTATGTGGCCAAGCCAGAGTGAGGCTCGACTCCAAGCACTGAGAAAGCTACAGTAGCAAGAGAGTAAGTAAGATGCTGTCTCTGCGCTCTGCTGACCCTGGTACTCTGTGTCAGTGACACAAGCTTATTGGCATTCAATGGAGACTCGTCCCAGAGCAAGCCAGCTTTCTGATGATGAGCATGGCGTTTCTGTGCTGGATGCCACAGAGATATTTCCTTCCCCCGTGGGTTTGGGGTATATAGTTCCTTTGGCTGGAAATGAGGTCTATAAGCCATAATAAAATCTACTAGCAGAAAGTCCTCCAGGATTTCCTGCAGTTGTGGCTCACCACCCCTGAGGCAGAAACAAAACAAAACAAACCACTTTTCCTTATAGGGACAACTGGCACTTTCTATGTGACACAGTTTCCCAAACTGAATTCTCAGGTCCCTGGAAGTCTCCTTCATCCAGAGACTCAGCGGCACAGCAACTTGGAAGTTTCTCTATGAACAGCAGGGACAAACCTTTTGGGAATATTTGAATTAACTTCATCTGAGAAGCTTCCAGCTATTTTGGAATGATGTGTTCCAAGCAGTAGAAATTATAACTTCCTCTTTCTGGGACCCAAATGTGACTTTTGGGAGCAAATGATGATAGCTTTTGGCCCCTGAAAGCACAGTACACAATCCAGGCCTGGATCCTGCCAATAAACTGGGAGAGAGTGTCTCTGAGGACTCCTTATGGCCAGATTGCCAGGTTTGACCTTTAGTGTGAGGATTTGGTGGTCGTGAAGAAGAATGCAAGGCTGCTCATGTGGCTGTCGGCTGTCTACTCGGGGGTGGTCTTTTCCAAATCCTGGAAACTTGAGGGACAGTCATTTACGTCAGGGCCAGCTGCACAGCGCTGAATGGCAGCAAAGGGGAAATCGACCTTTAGTATCCTGATGCCTGATGCTGGAACACAGAGTGCTTGTTGGGACTAACAGATTTTAAAATGCCGAGGAAAAGACTGAGGGAACTTCCAGTAGAAAGGATATGCTGTATCTTTTTAAGAACGGACATCCCATTCTTCCTTTCAGGGGAGATGGAGTGAGCTTGTTACCAGGCACCATGTGTGGGAAGATAACGCAATGGATGGAACAGCACGTATTTTAAAGACAGGACTATGATCAATTCCTCTTTGTTTTGCTCAGAACAGGCACTGGAGTGATATTTCACTGAATGTTCTCAAAGTCCTATGGCCCCACCCATTCTCCAATATCCATTTTTTATCCCCTTCCCTCCTTGACTGTTTTTCCACCTTTTCAATTAAGAAAAGCACAGTACTGTATCTTCTCTATGTGAGTTGCTGCCTTGCCCAGAAATCCACCTTTAAACCAAACCAACAACTAGAGGCCAAAAGAAAACAAAAAGGGAAGTAGAACTGGTTTCCTGTAAGCCCTGCCTACCTCTTATCTGGCTCATCCTGGTGCTAAGTGGTTGCTGGTCACACTGCCCAATTTGGCATTTCTTTAACTCTTCTCCAACTGCTCCCTCTCTCATTTAAAAACAAATACAGTATGTTTTCTAATTATAAAATGATAAATGTCAATTGGAAAAGAGAACACACTGTCCTCTCCAAAACTTTTATTTTTTTGTTTCCTTTTTGTTTGTTTGTTTGTTTTTTTGGTACCGTGGATCAAACTCATGACCTCATACTTGCCAGGCAGCCTGAGCGATATTCCTGGACTCCAAACCTTTTTTTTTTTTTTTTTTTTTTGAGACAAGGTTTCACTATGTAGTTCAGACTGACCTTGAACTCACTGTGTAGCTCAGGCCGGCCTCAAATTTGCGGTGACCCTCCTGTCTCAGTCTCCCTAGTGCGGGGATCACAGCTGTACACCTCTAAACATGAGTTTGTGCAGCTGTGCTTGGCCTTCCCTTCTCCGGGACTTCTAGAGGAGGCTGACGAGTGAGTTGATCTCCCGTCTCGGCCCCTAGCTGAGACACGTTGAGAACTGAGGGTGCCGCAGTCCCAGCACCTGTGATTTCATGCAGATTATCATAGCAGCCTGGTGTTCCTGTAACCAAATTTCACTCACATAAATGTAAAAGAGCCAGGCATGGTTGCTGTAATCTCGGCAGGAGAACCATCAGGACCATCCTAAACTATATAGCAAGACTATCTTCAATAAATAAAGAAATAGATGATAGATAGAAAGAAAGAATTGGAGAGGAAATGGAGAGAGGGGGCTAGTAATGAGATTTTCTGCATATAGTAGAAATCCACAGATTGGTAGCTAGACTCTCAGTTTGAGTCCAAGCTTTGCCAGTAACCAGCTGTCCCTTAAGCAATTTCCTTAGCTGAGTATTTCTCATTCATTTTCATTTATGAAATTATAAGTTGATTTCATTGTTGCTAGATTTCTATAAATTACCTGATTCATAGAGTGTAAGCATGGTGTTGTGGTCAGGTGTAGTGGCAATACACCTGTAATCCTAGCACTCAGGAGGCTGAGGCAGGAGGATTACTGAATGTCTGAGGCCAGCCTAGACTACTTAGTGAGTTCAAGGCCAGCCTGGACTGCACGGTGAGACCCTGTCTCAGGAAAAAAAAAAAAAAAAAAAAAAAAAAGAATGGTGTCCTGGTGCATGCCTTTAATCCTAGCACATGCAAGTCTGAGACAGGAGAATCAGCTAGAGTTCAAGGTCAGTCTGGGCTACGTGATGAGTTCATTGGTAGCCTGAGCTACATAGCAAACTCTATCTCAAAAAAACTAAAAAAAAAAAAATTTCTCTTACTCTACTATAGTTCTTTTCAGTCAGAGACTGACCAGTTTTCATTGTTTCTCGATATCCAGCCCTGTTACTCTTTCATTTGGTAAGAAATGTTCTTTCCTACTCTTTATGGCTGTAAGCAAATTCATCTCACTTCTCATGCTCTTTCTCTCTGTTCTTTCTGTTGTCTTCCCAGACTTTTAGGGCAAACAGGCCTCACATAAGCAAGTTGCCCTCTGATCTATGGCTTTAATTCACATATTCAAACAATGAAGTCCTTATTGGCCCCTATAATGAACAAGGCACAACTACAGGAAGTGCTGTTAAAGACTAGGTATAAAATGTGTCGCAGCCTTGTGGGGGACAGGAGCATGGCAACTGGGGCAAATCCCGTATCTGCGGTCGGGTCAGCCCGGACCTTCAGGAGCTGACGCTGACAACCACGCTTCCACGCAGAAACAGGTCTTCGGTGCTGCAGGGCCTTGGCGCACAGGGCTTCCTTTGGCTGCATCTTCTCCCGGGGCTCATTCACTAACTCTGATCCTCGGAGGCGCATCACTGGCCTTGTCTCTTCTCTCAGTCACTTTCATTCTTCGGACCATTCCCGCCCACACCATGACAAGTTTTGCAGTTTTTGTCCTTCTAAGGTGCCTGTAATTTATTCTCTGCAATGAATCTCGGCAGGTGGAAACATCAGCCCAAGAATCACCCAGGTATCTACCGTCTGCAGAAGACTTCTTGACATCAAGACAGAAACAAATACTGGTACTGGAAGGGGCTATTTCTAGTTTACTCTGTGTGTGTGTGTGTGTGTGTGTGTGTGTGTGTGTGTGTGTGTGTGTAGACAGGGTCTCATGGTGCAGTTCAGGCCGGCCTTCGACTCGCTTTGTGGCCCCGGCTGGCCTCTTGCAGTGACCCCTTGGCTCTGCCTGGAGTGCTGGGATCACAGGCGTGCACTCCCACACCCAGTTTTAATTTTGTTTCCAGCGTGTCTCAGGGCGGCGGCGGGCTGAGAAAGTGCATCCCTCGTTGTGGTTGAATCCCCAACAGTATCCTTACCGAGTTCTCCGGATTTTTTTTTTTTTTTTTGTACCGGGGATCGAACTCACGACCTCGCGTTTGCCAGGCAGGCGCTTAAGCCACTGAGCTCAATCCCCGGCCCGAGTTCTCCGGATTTGATCAAGTCGCTTTGGGTTTACTGCCCCTCGTCCTGCGCATTTACCTGAGCTTCTGCCTGCTGTCCTGGCTCCCTGTTTGTCCCTCGGGCCCGGGAGGTCAGAGACGCCACCCAGACTGCCCTGCCCTGCCCGCCCCCGGTGCTGCCGCTCCGCCTGTCTGCGGGGAAAGGAGGAGGGCGGACAGAGGCCTGCCCTCCGCTGCCGGCCACTCGGTGGCTGCCGCGGTTCTCTCCGGCACAGGTCTGCCCGGATCCCCCGAGTCTCGGCCGCGGGGCCTATCACTGAGGCGGGGAGCAGCCTCCCCGCCTGGCTGTGATCACTGGAGCCTCACAGTTTCCTGCAATTGTGATCCCACCTGCTTTGCTTTTGTTACCCAGCACTGCTTTTGCTATTCTGGGTTTCTTCTATATGAGTTTTAGGATTGTTTTAACAAGGAAAATGTGACATTTGTACACAATGGAGTACTATTCTGCCATATGGATTGATACACTGGAGGAGTAGGTAAGTGGATTTAACTCGAGAATGTATTGTGTTTTGTGTTTTGTGTTTGGGGCTTTGCTCTTTTGAGAGTCTATCTTTGTAGCCCGGTCTGTCCTTGAACTTGCCGTGCTCTTCCTGCCTCAGCATCCTGAGTGCTGGCATCACAGGCGTGCACCCCCACACCCAGCAGAGAACATAATGTTAGTGAAGTAAGTCAGGCACACAAGCCTAAATATTGCATGGTGTCTCCTACATGAGACGCTCAAAGAATATGTACATGTGGAATGAAATGGGAGATAAGTAGGAAGCAGGGAGAGTTCAGATGATTTCCCAACTTACCTATTCCATTGTTTCAAAAATATTTTAACATATAGGCAAATTTGGTCCATTTATACTACTAGTTGCTTTTATTTCATTGGAAAAAAAAAAGCTCTGGGCTAACATGTTTCTTCCTCGTAAGAACTTGTTTTGATGCTATCTTCTTTTCAGAGTAACAATTGTGAAGATATCTGTCTTACTTTTCTCTCATTGCTGAGACAAAATACCAGACATCCCGAGTTAAAGGGAAAAAAAGTTTACTTAGCTCAGTCCATAATCAGCTGGCTCCAAGACGGGGTGGCTCATGACAGACAAGGATTGCAGAGGAGAAACAGTTCATGACAGGAGTAAGACAGCAAAAAACGAGAGAACTAACAGTGTGCTTCTGCCCTTTTATCCTAGCCAGGCTACAGAGGGCAGATAGCACTCACACCCTTAACCCTGGTGCCCCTGACCTTAGCATTGCACTATGAATCAATCCCAGCGTCACACACTCTAGATGCAGCCACCTCGGAAAAAGCCCCACTTACTATTTTGTCATGAAATTTTGTTTTGTTTTTTCATAGAATTAAAAAATAGAATCTGGGAGTGTTGCTCAGCAGTGGAGTACTTGCCTCGAATGCTCAAAGGCTTGGATTCAACCCCCCCAGCACACACATGCACATATCCCAAGACACACACAGAATAATGAAGTTCGGATACCTCGGGATCTTTAGTAGCCTGCAGTATCAGATTCAACCTCCTCATTCTACCTACTCACTTTGTCGACGTGGTTGAGGTTGTTGTAACACATAATCTCTGCTTTTCCTGAAGTGCTCATGTACATGGCTTTAATTCTTAGGTGTTTACCTAGCTATATAACAATGAACAAAGTAGTTTCCCCAGCTCCTTTCAGTGATGCCTGTTTTCATATCCTATCGTAACATTTCCTGTGGGTCAGTCCTGCAGCCAAATTAGTAATCCAGTGTTCAAGGGGTCGAGGGAAGGAGTTGGGGTCAGGGCAGCGTGGAGAAGCTGGATAGAATGTTATTTTAGTACTTTTAGTGAGATAGAAAAAACTCATGTAAATATTTCCACTCCCTCTTCCTTTTAGTGTTGTAAACTTTTCTTTGTCCACAGTTTAGTCTTGGATTAGACTCCTGTTGGCTATGTCTGTTTCAATCCTGGAAAAAGGCTTATTTATTTGACCTGTGTATTCATCATTGCTCATTTTGATTCTTCTATTTTGTCAACTATGTTGGGAACCTTGGCAGGAAGCATACTATGGAAATGTGGAACTAAATGGCCTAATGTGTGTGAAATGGGAAGTTCAGCAGATGCCAGGGCCTAGCAGGATCTTAGCTTGTGCAAGACTAATCCTGTGGATTTTCATTTTTGGGGGTATTGTGCCCCTTAAGTCTGAGGGCTTAGGTTCTACTCAAGCTGGGTCTACATAGCCATCTACTATGTAGTTCAGGCTGGTCTTGAACTCATGACAGTCCTCCTGCCTCAGCCTCCCAAGTCCTGGGATTACAGGTGTATTTCACCACACTGGCTTCTGGAATTCCTCTTAAAGACCAGACTCTTAGAGGTCTTTGGTTTCCTCTCCTTAAGCAAGTTGAGGGATAAGGAGACAATGGGTTCCAAAGATAGTCCTGGTAAAGGCTGCACATAATGTTTTCTCTGGACAAAAGTGCAAATTCCAGTTTGGTTTCTAGGAGATTTGAGAGATTGCCTTGCAACATCTATCTCCCCTGTAGTAGATGACATGTGACACCCAGACCCACCCACGGAGATGGAAGCACTCCTTCCACCAGCTCCTGGGAATGCTGATGGCCGCAACTGTTACCTGAATCCCTCTCTGAGACTCAGTTTGCTGAAGAGCCAATTTGCCTAAGATCATGCTCACACTGACTAAAGGTAGCCTACATCCAATGGCAAGCAGATGCCTAGTGTTCTCATCCCAGTCTGAAACAACTCTGACACACTGCAGCATTGGAGTTTCCCTCTAGAGAGATCAGCTAAGGCCAATATTGGAATTGTGTTGCAGTTCAGTTTTTCTCTTTATTATTCTTGCTTACTTCCTTACAGGTATTGATATTGAGAATACTCCCCAGCAAATGTCCTACTTGCCAACATCTGTCTCAGAGCTGAAAAACTGTACTGCAATGCTCCATTTATCTTGGCCAGTAGAACCCTGAGTGTGTTAGGGGTCCTTACTGCTTCATGTGAAGACTCAGGTGTAGATCCTAATTGGTCCTAGAGATTTTGCCAATGATTGGTTTAGGAAGGGGCACTTGACACCATCCCAACCAATGATATGAGAAATCTGTCTCAAAGAGACAAGGGCATTACATGTTTATAAAGCCAAGGGCAGGCACAATGTGTGTGGGATGCTGGGGGTGAAGGGATGCTGACTCTGAAAAACTATTTTCTAAAGATGACCTTAGATGAGAAAGGAAGAAAATGGTTATGAAAAGTCTTTCAAAAAGTAAAGGAACAAGGCTTGAACTGAAATGATTTGCTTAGACTAGGATGTTGATTTTTAGGAAAAACAACAACAAAAACCAAAAACCACACCCTTTCCTGTCTCTAGTTTATGTGTAACATCGGTTTCTAATTGCCCTAGTTTGGTACTGGGGAAACCACCTGAGATGGCAGTGGGCTCGATGGGCAGGGAGGTTTTTTCCCCTTACTTGTCCATAGTCCCTTCTGCCTAGAGTTTACTGCTTCCTTTTTTTAAAGTATAATTTGCAACAAAATTCCTGGTTAAACAATTAATAAAGGATTCTTTTTGTGTGTGTGTGGAAAAAAAGCATAAATCTTAAGTATTCCATGTGATGAGTTGTGATTCAAGAGAGAACATTTTCCTTCCTCAGAAAACTTTCTCATCCCTCTTTTCCGGCAATTATCTCTTATCCCAGAAGCAACTACTGTTCTGATTTCTATCACCATAAATTAGCTTTTACCTGTTTTTTTTTTTTTTTTTTCTTTTTGAGACAGGGTCTTGCTGTGTAGTTGAGGTTGACTTTGAATTCCCCTTGTAGCCCAGGCTGGCCACGAACTTGCAGTGATCCTCCTACCTCGTCCTCCTGAGTCCTGGGATTACAGACCTTGTGCCACCACACCCAGCTCTTACCTGTTCTTGAGCCTCTTTTGTGTATGACTGTTTTGGCTCATACACAAAGGCTGCTTCCCTTTAAGCCTACCCATTGCTTTCTGATTTCCCTCACTATTGACTCTCCTGTTGGAGGAGGATGCTTAACGAAGTTTACATGTAAATTTCATAAGTCTTTGAGTCTTAAGGACCGAGCAGGTGCCTCCTTCTGTTACTGTGTGTATACCAGGCCCACGATTCTGCTAACACTGAGCAATGTAGTCTTGAACCAATTGAGGAAATCAGGAGAGTTTTTATTGGAAATAAACAGAATACTCCTGGATTTCCAGGAGGGATCCCATATGGGGTGACCCCATGGTCCCTTGATTGAGAGCTCAATATAGATTAAACAAAGCACAGGAACTGCTCAACTATTTAGTGGTTCATTTATCACAGGTGGCTCTGTGGCTTTAAAATGACCAATTGGGACTCAGGCTTTTAGCCCAGTTCTTAAACATGTAGGGTTTACAGAAATCTGGAATCTTAGATGAAACTGGTTAATTTGCATTATAACTTCCTCAAAAATCATCAAGCAGCTAGGGAGTAGCTGCACCTTCCTTTGGGTGAGAGTGGGCTGCATGCCATACTGCCTGAGGAAAGGCATTTTGTCCCAAATTTCAGTTCACTGTCTATTCTTTTTTTTGGTCTTTTTGAAATAGGGTCTTGCTATGCAGTTCAGGCTGGCCTTGGGATTACGTTGTAGCCTAAGCTGGTCTCAAACTGAGGCTGAGATTACAGGAGTGCACCACCATGCCTGGCTCTATTAATTCTTATCAACATGGCCAGTCTATCTCAGGCCCTTCCACGAGCTAGCTGCCTTACTCATAAGCTAACTGTTATGGCTTAGATATAGACGTCTCCCCAAAGTCTTACGCTTTTTCAGAGGTGGCTGGATCTAGAGTGTGCGATTCTCGGTGCAATGCTAGTGTTAAGGATGGGTGGTGACTAAATTAACATATGATTTGGCGCTGCCCTAATTCTGGCAGTCTGGATATAAGAGCCAGAAAGAGGCTTGTCTTTTCCCCCTTGTTGCTTTGCTACCTTTTGCTTACTGTGAATGTCTCCTCCGTGAGGCCTGTTTGCCATACCAGCCTGCCTTGGAGCCAGCTGATTATTGACTGAAACCTCTACAAAGTGTAAGCCAAATAAACCTTTTAACTTTGGGTGTCCAGTAGTTTGTCTCAGCAACAAAAAAAGTAACTAAGACACTAAAGAAACTCTTTTCTACACTGCAGGGGAAAGCAATTAGTTGTTTGATTCTGCATGATGATGATAAAGGCAGAACCCTTGTAATGAAGACATAATAGTACTCCTGTGGAGCCAGGACAAGTGTTGAGACCGCCTGTCATTCTAGTCTGAGGTAGCACCTGTCTTCATCCTCATGAGGACGTGGACCCATGGCCAAGGCCAAGGAGAGTAACATGCACTGATTGAAAACTATTGAGAATGCATGAATTTTAAAAATTGCATTACAATCAAAGACATTAATCCCCCTCACTTTGAACCCACTTATCCCATTGTTCTTGCCACTTTCCGAAGAAGTTCTAGAGTCCTCTTTGTGTCTTTACAAAGTGACATTGGCTGTTGCCAATGCCATCCACAGGAAGGCAGGCTCGTAAAGACGTGTACCCTGGTCCATATTCTTCCCCAGATCTGGTGTTATGCAACTTCTGGCTCTTCCCCAAAGACAGGATGACCACAAAAGGTAAATGTTTTGAAACTGAGGACATCGAGGTAGCTCTGACAGCACAACTAAAGACAGTCACGGGAGGACTGTCAGAACTGCTTGAGAAAGTGGCAAGAATGATGGGGTGTTTTCAAAGGAAGGGGAAGTGCTCTGAGGGGGATAAATGGCAATGCGTTTTTTATGGCAATACATTAAGAAAGATTTAAACATTCATCATAGTTTTTGATCATACCTCATACACATACTCAGGCACTTGACCATAAATGATCTTATTTCCTCTTCTTGGAGACGGGTTCTTGCTTGTAGTCCAGGCTCACTATATAGGCTGTCTTTGAACTTACAGCGATCCTCCTGCCTCAGCCTTTGGGAACTCTTTAAGATAGGAATTACTGTCGCCAAGAGGACTTCATTCAGCTTCTTCCCAGAGTGGGATTTGTGCCGGAGTTTGAAGACTTTCACATCATGATTTTTCACCGGCAGCTTGGCTGCTGTGTTGGACCTCACAATTATATCCACAGCTAGATTGCTGCAAGACTTCATGGGACTCAGAAACAGAAATACTTCTTTCCTTAATAAAAGTCAACCAGTTTTCATTTTCCAGAAATGTTCTCTTTCTCCTTAGCCAGGCAATGCTGGCCTTTGGTAAAGGTCAGCAGAATTTTGTAATGGCCCTTGGAAATCACTGTTTTAGAACAGTTGTGTTTACAACTGAGATAGTTTCAAGACCATAGGAAGCTTTACAAAGGATGATGCCAGCAAAGAGGCATTAAGTTCTCTAATAGGCTTATGCCTGTATAATCACATTACCAGCACTGTCTCGTGCGCGGTGGTGCAATTATGGGTCTCTCCTCTTGAATGTAATTTTGCAGTTTGATGATAATTAAGAGTATGATTTTGCATTTCTCTTTAATGAGAGTTCCATGTACAAAACAATATGACTCTAAACAGAGACAGCCGTTTGTGTTCCTTCAAATGGCTGCCTTTATGCGCCACTATAAAGTCAAATGCAAGCTAGACTTTACTAACCTGGGAATTCTGAGTTTTTCCATGAGGACCGTGGGATATGGAGCGAGTCCCCTGGGAACCATGACTTTTGTTTCTAATATCTGCATCTGATAATGAGGCTTTATGTTTTTCTGCTGTTGCAAAGTCACAGTAACCTTGGGAGTTCAGCATCTGGTTTAGGAGCTAGGTGATTATTAACTTGTGATTTAATTGTCCAACATTCAAGATATTATCTGCACCATCAGGTGTTTGGCCAAAGAAGGCCCCAACAGTAGTTTGCATTTTTCTTCCCTTTTTGGTTCCAAGAGATTTGAACTAGAATTCTAAGAACTCAAGAGTCAAGATTCTGCATTTTTCTTCAATAATTAACATTTTATCGACAGAAGTGTTTTCAAAAACCCACATGGGACTGATTAGTAAATTAGCAAAATGTTGCTCTCCATTTTAAACAGCCTAGGTTCACAGCTTATAAAAGTGCCTATTTGCAAATATTCTGGGGGTTCCCGTTGCTGCTGCTATCTTTGTGGATCCCCTTAGGCAAGCGTGGACCCCGGCTTACACAAAGGGAAGGACACGGCTGAGGAATCAACCAGGCCACAGAGCTATGAGGCTTGCACTAAGGAGGCCTTCATTCTGAACTGTGTTCAAAAGGGTACAAAAGCTGGTTCCAAAAGAAGCCAGAAAGCAGCAGCCAGGTCTGGACTTGGAGATGATTGAGCTCTTGAGTGCCTGCTCTGTGGGGTGGGTTGGTGGGTGCTCCTGGTTAGTGAGGCTGTGAAGAACAAAGAAGGCAGGTGTGGCCCAGGGCTTTGGCTCTGTGGGCATGCAGGCTGACCAAATGCCGTGAGGCAACGGAGCCTGAAAGCTAAGAAGGAAGGGTATCCAGGTCAGCTTGCTCAAAAGCCTGCAGCATGGCTAGCAAAAGACCACATGGATGGTAGCAGTGAAGGGGCCCAGGAAACCTGCTAAAGGGCAGGCTCAGATCCCTCACCAAATAGGTGACACAGGAAATCCAAATGAGAAGCCTAGGCAAAGCACACAGATTCACTGTGTAGTCCGTCCTGCAGGTCTCCCTGTGAGGAGCAGGCATGTAACTGACAGGGACTCCAGGAGCATCAGAAGGCTGACAGGGCTGCCAAGAGCAACCTAGGACCTAGAACCTAGAACCTAGAACCTTTCTGTAGACCCAGATCACCATCAGGTCAATAGTCTTTGTAGCCACCAAAAAAAGTACCTATTTGTAAATATTCTTAGGCTAAATAAGCAACCTGGGAGCTTTCCACCCTGCCTTCTCCAGGAAGCCTCCTAGACTTTCCCAACCCTGGCTAATTGTTCCTTTTTCTGATCTCAGATGTCTTACAGTCTGCACCTTACAATTTAGCTCTTAATCAGACCCAGCTGTGCTTTCCTCCCTAATTGTTTTGGATGGCTTTGTCCTGTCCCTAGGGAAAAATTACAGCTTCCTCTGGGGCAGAGACTCAGAGCTCTTTGGTGGGCTACTGGGAGAGATGTAGGTGTACACAGAGGTGGGAGGGGGCTATAAACAAAGGAAATTGTGCACATTTCTACAAGGTTTTACAGTGTGGAAAGTACTTGTATTTAATTGATATCCTCTTCTCTGCAATATTCTTGAGAGGTAGGTGTGTTTTAGCATCATCCTTCAGACAGTGAAACTAAGGTCAGCAAGCTGAGAAAGAGAGGTGAGTAACAGATGTAGGATAAACTGGGAATTCCTGACTGACTGACATACAGGGCCTCCAGGGGCTTGTTGACCGGAAAGCCCCCAGTAGAGAAGAAAGGAGAGTGAGGGGCTTTCATGTTACATACCCTTAGGAAGGAGAAGAATGTGAGGTGATGTGGCCTTAGTTTGCAGAGTTACTGGGTCAGGCTTCATAAAGGGACAACCAAGGCGAAGTCTACTGTGTCATTTTTGTTTTCATTTTTATTCTCTCATGGATCCTCTCTATTCTTTTGTCACATAACACTGACCACACCTGGGACTGACTTACCTTTTCAACTCACCTGCTACCCCCAAATCCTTCTAGGTGGTCCTCTGGAATGCCAGAATTCAACAAACAAACTGAATCAAAGGTGGTTCATCAGTCCATGAGTCTGTCCTTCCATCCATCCATCCATCTATCCATCCATCATCATCATCAGTCTCTGTTCAGAATTAGATTTCTACTTTCTTTGCTTTCATTGCAGTGCTTAGAGATGAGGTGGCTGACTTTCCCTGTGTCCCTCAGGGCCTAGAGGTAGAGGTACATCTCTACCTGATCACCCTTTCTCGGCCTCCTGTGAGGAGACTGTTACCCAGACACATCCTCCCTCCCCCTTCCCGCTGCTTCCCATCTTCTGGCCATTCCCTCTTCCTTCCCTCACAACCCCAATTCCTACCCACATGCTGGATGGCTCCACTCACAGATGACCCATCTAATACCCTAGCTCTTAATTTCTGACCTCATATTCCCCAATGACTCTGATACTCTTCTCCCATCACCTCCTACCTTTGCCATGGGCCTAAACTTCATCTCCCGAGTCTCTTCCTTAACCATCCAAGTGTCTGACCCAGCGTCTTCTCCTTTGCATGTAAGACTTGGCCTCTTTGACTTCTCCAGTCCTTTTTCTTTGACCATACATCACAATAGCCTCACTTTGTTCAAGGCTCTCAATTCCTTTGTTCTTCTGTGTTAGCAAGTCCCTCACCTGAGCCTGTACCAATGGGCAGCTAAGCTGATGGAGGAGACCACACAGGAGGGTGCCACCAATGTCATGCTGCCTTGCTACCTGGCTGTTTCTCTGGTTGTCACAACCTTCTGCAGTCACTTGAGTCAGACTTCACCTGCTCTTTTTATCTCATACTGGTCCTTATCCCATCACCAGCCTCCTTAGATCACAGAGTCAGAAGTCATCGTGTGGAAAGATTCAGTTGCCCACACTTGATCTGCATGGTTAATCCCACAACCTCCTTTTTCATGTTATAACAGAAGGGAGTCCCCCACCTGGGGCCAGACTTCCGACTCATTCTGATTCCACCCCCTTGCTGGGTACAGGAACGTTTACTGCCCAATGCTCTCGCCCTGCTGTATTTCATTTTCTTCTTCTCACGGGATCCTATCTCTCTGCATTCAAATGCACTCATTATTCCATGCAAGAAATGCTAAAAATACGTAAACTAGGATGAACAAGTCCACTTGTCCACAGTCCTCTGATTTCAGTCCTCTATTTCTCTTATAATTCATCGTCAAATCTTTCATGAGTTGTCTGAGCTCGGTGCCATTTCTTCCCCTCTCATGCCTGTCTACTACAGTGATGCCCCATTTCTTCATTCCACCAGTCCTGCTTTCCAAAGTCCCACTGACACTGAGTTCATTAAACCCAGGGGAAGTTATTCAGTCATTTCACATTTAACTGACAAACCCCTCTCCAGACAGATTGGAGGCTCCAAGAGATACACCTGTGTCTGCAGTGCTCGCCACTCCAGTGCCAAGCCCTGTGCCTCACATCTAGTAGGTGGAGAGAACGTGCTGTGGAAGCAATGGATGATACATGTCTGTCCGCTGCTGATGAATCCTGATCCTAACCTAATAGTAGGGATCACAGCCAAGTGGGAGTGGAAGCTAGCAGTGAGTCATTCCACTGAAGTTACTGTTTAACTGCTGCTGACACACTGGCAACTACACTAAAGAGCCGCACTGTGGAGAGAATGCTCTTTATTTTTAAATTTTAGTCCTGCCTGGCCTTTGGTAGCTGTGAAGGACAAAAGCTTAACTTCCATGTCCGCTACCAGCTGGCATTGTAGCAGTTCCTTGCTAAACTCTCCTAGGCTGGCAGTCCTTGAAAATGTGCCCGTGACCAGTGGGAGTGTATTTAAAGGGAAAACTCACAGTAAGAAAATGTAATCCAGTGGCACATAAGAATCTTAGGGTGTCAGTTTTCTCCCCTCACAGTATTTAAGATCAAAACAGCAGCCTTACAGATACCTTTATTTAAACCAAGGGACATGAGCTTAAGACTATTTATCTGTTAATCACTTAACAATTTACCCCAATGACCACCTGAGCAGTGAGTCTGTTTACCTACTGACTATCCTAAGCATGGTTTGGGCAGGTGTCATTTCAATCAGTCAATTTTTGTATGGAATCAACTTGATAAAATTGTCGTTTTTATATTTCCTGTGTTATTATCTTATAAAAATTAATGAAAAAAATCAATTTTTGGTCAATCTATTTAAATATTCAGACTGACAAGTGGTTAATTTATACCTTCAGGTAGGGTTCTTAACTTGTAATTTAATTCCTTAAAATATTTTATTAGGTTTCTACGTTAGGAAAGTAACTCAAACTGGGAAAAGCCAAAGTCAGTAAGGGTATAAAGTTTAGCTACCTTCCTTCTCTTACCCCAATCTGTGACCCAAAAATGTGGTCAATTGTGGTTAACTGGCTGTGTGAATCCTTCCAGATGTCTTTTCAATGAACAGAAAAAAATCCAACAAACAGGTAGGCTATCCTGGGCTACCTAACCTGAACTACATAGCGAGAATGTCTCATAAAAACAAGCCAAGCCAAACCAAACAACTGAACACACACTGTCACAGTCTCTCTCTTTCTCTCTCCAGTGTGTTTCTCCAACATCACATCACAGTTTTAGGAATGTGTGATCAGCATAAAAGCAAAAGGTTTTAAGATTGCAAATCATAGCCAGGTGTGGTGGTACACTCCTGTTTATCTCAGCACTAGAGAGGCTGAGGCAGGATTGTTGCAAATTCGAGACCAGCCTGGGCTATAAAGTGAGCTCAAGGCCAGCTCGTACTGCATAGCAAGACCCTGTCTCAACGAGGCAAAAAAAAAAAAAAAAAAAAAAAAAAAAAAAAAAAAAAAAAAAAAAGACAAAAAAAAGAAAAAGCCAATCATAATATTTCCGGGTCCCCTGACTTAGAATTCCCTTTCTAGAGGGCTGTGTCAGTGTGTCTCTGTGCTTCCAGCAACAACCTCTTCTTAAAAGTGCAGATTAAAAGCTCAGACAAAGCAGGGCATGATGATGAATGTCCACAATCCCAGCACTGGGGTGGCTGAGGCACGAGGATCATTTCTCGAGTCGTTGGCCAACATGGGTTCCAAGGCTAGCCTGAACTGAACAGTGAGAGCCTGTCTCAAAAAACAAAAACAAACAAAGTAAAACAGTGATGATCTCGTGAGCTGGGCTCACAAATTCTGCTACTAACAATTCCTTCCCCTTGACTAACTCCACCTCTGACTACCTTCCAAAAGCAAACAGTGAAATGCAATGTTGATTTTTTTTTAATGTTAATGTTCTTAATTCCTCACTACAATCATCTAGAGATTGTTTTTTAATCCAGAGAGATAAGAACCAAGCCAAGGAGGTGCGCCTCGAGTGGGGCTTGCCTTCCCCACGGAGCGCTCGTTGCTCTTGCTGGCTGAGCTGGGTCTAAGCCCGGAAACTTCTCTATCCTGCAGCGCCCTGTTTACCTGGGGGCCCCCAACGGTGCCATCAGCGGCTAGGACTCCTCTCGGCTAGCAGCGCTCCGGCGAGCGGGGCGGAGTTCTGGCTAGGAGGGCGCGCCGGGCCGGTCCCCAGCTCCTGTGGGTGGGCGGGTGTGGCCGGCGCGTCCCCTCCCAGCCTGTGGAGCCCCGCAGCGTCGCGAGGGGTCAGCGTTCAGCCACGGGGCTGCGCCTACTCTCCGCTCCGGCCCTGGGGCCGCGGCGCGTGTTCGCCTCCCGGCGCCCGGCGCCTCGCATTTCCGACTTCCTGAGACTCTGGTGGGGCCTGCAGGAGAACTAAGCCCTCTCCCCCGCTCCCATGTTTTGGACGCTTTCGTAAGCCCTAGGATCGGGTGGCAGTGATCTCGGGCACCCATGAGGTGGCTGCAGGTGGACGGGCGGGGAGAGGTCGGATCCCCTCGGCCCGGCTCCCCTTCCTTCCTCCAGGCCCCAGCACCGAGGGGCGGCCGCGATCCGTGTCGGCCCGTCACCACCTGGCTCCGGCCGGAAAGGTCCCGGGTCCTCACCGAGCTCTGAGGGCCGCGGTCCCCAGGGACGCCGGCTGCACGGCGGCGAGGCCGCTCTGCCACTTTCGGGCTACCCCGCTTTTCCGGGGACGTCTACTTCCGGGGACCCCCTGCGCCCACCCAGTGTAACCTTTTGCTTTCCAGGTGCAGCAGATGCCAGAGGTTCCCGGAAGCCAACGAAAGCCAGAGTCCGGGTAAATATCGGGAGCCCCTGGGCCGGGCGGCCGAACCCGGCAGTCCCTAAACTTGGGGCGGGGGCGCGCCCCGTGCGGGGCGGTGACGTCAGGCAGGCGCCGGCTCTGATTGGTGCGTCGCCCGGGGGCGGGGTCAGGGGCGGGGCCGGCGGCGGCGCCGGGAGCCGGAGCTTGCAGCGAGGCGCAGCTGCGGCGGCGGCAACAAGTGCGGGAGGCCAGCCCGGTCGGTGCCCCCGGCGACCCCGCGAGCCGCCCTGCCAGGCGCGGCGCATGGAGCGTGAGCGGCGCCAGTCGCCGGGCTGAGCCGCGCGGAGCGGCCGGGACGTGGATGCGGCCGCGGTCTCCCGTCCCCGCCCCGCCGAGCTGGAGCTGCTCCTGGGCAAGGTAGGGCCCTGCGGCGGCGGGAACCCCACCCTTGCACTGTCCCCGCTCCCCCACCGCGCCCCGCCGGTCTCCGCGCGCCCCCCACCGCGCGCCGGTTCCGGCTGCGTCCCGGCCCCCGTGGAGCCCGCTCCTCCGAGGCTCTTGCCGGATTCACTCTTCCGCGCCCTCCCGAGAGTGAGGAGAACGAAACCCCGGCCGCGGGCCCGGAGCCGCTGGCCTCGCTCCACACCCACTCCCTGGGGCCCCCGACGGCCCCTTCCCTGCTGCACCCCAACTTCCGGGGATCCTGCGCGCGGGTGTTGCAGGAAGGCGCTTTGGGAAGGGGCCGCGGGCCAAGCGCCCTGGTCTGGGGGCGCCGGCGTTTTGGGGCGGGGGCCGTGTGCGAGTTCTCGCCCGCATCCCCGCACCCCACCCTCGCACTGCGCCGGGCTCCGGTGCCGCATGGGGAGATCAGGTGTTCGGCGAGCCGCGCCCCACCCCCACCTCTTGCGCTGCCACCTCTGGGTCCCCAAAGACCGGTTTCTACGAAACTTAGGGAGAACCTTTCGTTTTGACCTCTAAAAAATACTCCACACCGCCCGCGTTGAATGATTAACCACGCTGCTTGCCCGAGACGTGGGGAGCCAGGCCCGCGGGCTCGTGGAGCCCATCCCAGCAGAAGCCCGGGGCGGTGGGCATGGGGCCGCGGAGCCCGCCGCGCGGGTCTGGAGGCGGTGGGACGCAGAAGACCCTGGCGGAGGCGACGAAAGCCAGTCACCTTGTGAATTTCCAGACCTCGACATTTTACACCCCGGTCTGGGAGCCGCCGGAACCCCCCTCCCCGTCTCCCTGTCAAGTGGGGGAGCCCAGCATGGTCTTCCCCAAAAGTGCCGGAGCGTGAAAGATCCATCTTTAAAAATAATACAGTACATGCGTTTATAACCTGGGTTGGCGAGTAGGCTGTCTCCTGTCTCAAACATAGGGATGGTTTATCTCTGCTCCCCTGCTTCCCCTCCAAAAGGCCATTTCAGCATCCCCAACTTCCTAGACTGTTCAGAGCAATTAAACTGTGTTCTCCTGCCCCTCCCTTGTGGGAGTCCAGCCTTTCTGGTTACCGAGCCAGTTGGGGAATATGGGCTTTTACGTGTTGTAACAAATTCTTCTCGTGTAATTATTTGTAGCTCAGGAGATGAAGGGATGGTTAACGAGGTGGTCTCAAGGCCCGGACCACATTAGGAAGCGGGTACCCGGGTCGAGTCCGGTCCCGGGGCTCTCCGGTGGTCTTGTGGCCTCATCAGTGGGGAGCTTGACAGCTCACCCCGAGGGAGGACTGACAGGGCAGGACAGTGACTTCCTACTATCCTGACTGTCAGTTATGGTTCTTTGGAATAGAGGTTAAACCTGGTGCAATTTGGGGATTTGGGGGCGCTTGTGTGCTCTTAAACCAGATTAGATTTTAAGACCAGAGAAGTCCAGGCTCTGTAGAAAGAACTCTGCTTAAATTACTTCTCTGTCCTTCCCAGTCCTTACAATGTGTTTATTATTAGATCTTCTGTTTGAAACGCTTTTTTTTTTTTGGTGTGGGATATTGCTTCTTCCTTTGGGACTGTCCCTGCAGCAAGGGATCACTTCTTAGTTTGGTATTTTGTGCTGATGAATGCCTTAATTCTCCATGAAAATTGTAAACCCACCCTTCATTGATCTTGATTCTGCCACGAACTGTTCAGTGAGCCGAGACAACGTATTTTTCACCTGAGCCCCATTTTTTATGTCTGGTTTTCGAGAGTGTAGTGAGGACAAATTGGATGACTCCTAGCACTGATGAAAATTAAGAAGTAGGTAATGAAGGTTGATCATGGCTGTAATCATCATGTAAGTTGTAATGGCATCAACTTCTCCTTAATGCAGGTGGACCCTGTGGGAACCCCTTGAGATTTAAGAGACCTAAATCAGCCAAATTTGGCAGATTAAACAATAAGTTTTTAAAATCCAAGGAATGAAGTAGTCTTTTGAGAAAAGTGAATATAGTTTTCTCGTTGTAAAACTTAAAAATTGATTCTCTCCCTCTCCCGGGGCTTACAGTTTTGAAGATATCCTTGTTTTAAAAAAATCATGGCTGAGATTTCTGCAGTTGTGATATACTACAGTTGTGCTAAAAATAGGAAAGTACAACTGATAATTCATGGTTGATTGTTTTTCACTATACTGTTTTCTCAAGTGTATGGGTTTTTTTTTTAAGTCATGTTAAGAAACAGGAGGCTTCACACATGAATTACCTATATGTATACACTTTACATAATGGCATTGTTGGATAAACCTAAGATGTTCTAGGGAGCAATGTGTGGGGCTTTTTCAGCTAATGGAGGGGCTAAGAGATAAATTCTTTGTTTCTCAAAACATTAGCTTTTAATGTTTTTTAAACATGATTTTTTTATTTAAAAAAAAAACATTGTAGGAATACTGACCCGTTCCTGAAGTACTGAGTCAGTGCTTTTAATTTTTTCTAACTTAATGGACGAAATTCTCAGCTCTAGGGTTCTTTTGGGGGGGGGATTGGTTGGTTTCGTTTCTCATTTTCTGACAGTTTTACTGTTACAGTTTGTTAAGACTTCAAAAGTTACTAAATGACAGTGGTTTTATAAATGCTGAAATCTTGTAACTGGAATAATATTTGGTTATGTAACCCATTACAACACTCCGGCTGGCGGTGCATAAATTACCAATACTGAACTATTCTCTCTTGTACATGTATGCCTCGGGTAAAACTAAGGCTATTTCTATCAGTTACTTTGTATTTTTTTGGTGTGTGTCAAAGTTTAAACTGAAGATTAAACTAAGCTTTGGTCATTTGAAAGTGGTAAATATTTACTGGCTGCGTAATCAAAAGCATCCAGGAAAGATGACCCCATGTAACACCGGCAGGTATGGACCTAGCTGTTTCTTCTGCCCCCACTAAGGTGGAGTAACTGTTGGTAGATACTGTCAAATATGTCTCCACACTGTAGAAAGAAGTACATTCCTCTCTCTGGAGAGGCAATTACTGTTTGGATAAGAGGATTGTGTGTGTGGGGTTGGGCTGGGAGAGATTTGATGTAATGATTTCATCATCGCACACTGGTGATGACACTGCAAAGCTGCAGTGAAAGGACTTGTTACTTGGAGAATTTGTTTCCCAGTTACTTTACTGCAAGAAAAACTTATTTGTACTGAGTTTTCTATTTGTTTCAACTTTGAGGTTTTCACACTTAGTTTCCCATTGTGTCTACTGTGAGTTTTATGCCCTCTGCTCATCAGCTTTGTTTTGGGTTGACTTAATTTTTGTAACAAAACTCAAACTTTTAAGAATCAAAGTTGATAAAGTTATGATGTAGATTTTGAATTTTTTTTGTTATTTTAGCATCCAGCATTTCTGTAGTAAGTCTAAGAACTGTGCTATGAATTATTTTTCAGCTGAACTTTTTTTTTTTTTTTAAATTCTGCTATAGCTGCAGAGGGGAAATTCCCAGTAGCCAGGAAATTGATACTTTCTACTTTTCATTCTGTGGCATTTTAAACCAGGTTTATTGTTAAGATGTCTCCACACTGATGTGATTAATATATACATTGTTTACCAGAGTGTTTTTTAGAATTAATTATGTAAGGTAATCAATTCTAGAGTGTGGCTGGGTTCTGTCAGTGGCCAGTGTGGTTTTAGCAGTTGTGCACATGGATTTGAAGTTGACTGAAGAAGGATTTTTTTTTTTAATTAAGGTGTAGCAGACAGTATACGCTAAAGTGAACTAAGTGACTCGTGTATGTGTTTACACCACCCAAATCAAGAAATAAACACTTTGACTGCTCCAGAAGGTTCTTGAAGCTTTGCAGTCAGTAACCTCTATACAGGGAACTGGTATTCTCACAACATCATCATAGAGGTGACATAGCATTATAGCTCGATTTTTGCGTGCTCCTAACTTGCATGAGGAGAAAGACAGAATCATACAGTATGTAGTGCCTTGTGAAACAGACCTGGATTTGAGTTCTTTATTGCCATTGACTGCATTACTGTCAAGTTACTCACTCTCCAGACCGCAGCTTTCTCAATGTAAAATTAAGCTTATCCATAGATTTGCTGGGAAAAATGGTTGTGAGTGGTACACCTAAAATACCTAACACTGCGTTTGATCTGCAGGTTCTCTTCTCTCTTGTTTTATTTAAAAGCTGATAACTAAGCAACAATATCATATGTTCAGATGTTCTGTTCTTAGCTGAGAGTGGTGGCATTTGTAATCCCAGCACTCAGGAGGCTGAGGCAGGGAGATTGACGCAAGAAGATCATGCTAGTTCAAGGCCAGCCTGAATTACATGGTGAGACCCTGCCTCAAAAAAACAAAACAGGAATATGCTAGTTCATTATAACAGTAGGTCTGTTATTGAAGATTTGAAGGCAAATCTTTTAACACTTTGCTGATGTGGCATTTAGCTTAAAGACACTGTATAGTATTTGCTGATAGCTGATTTCCATCTATCTATCTCTTCTATCTTATCTATTTATTAGAGACAGGGTCTTGCTATGTAGTTCAGGCTGTTCTTGAACTTACTTTGTAGCCCAGACTTCCTTCAAACTTGTGATCACTCCTGCCTCAGTTTCCCAAGTGCTGGGATTTCAGGTGTGTGCCAGCACACCTGGCTGGTTTCCTGTTAATTTTGATGTTTCCCCTCAGCTAATTAATGGTCATTGAAATGTCTCCTACAGAGCTGTTTGGTCATCTGTGTGACGTGAGCTAGTGTGCAGAAGGGCGTGGTGATGAGCCTTGGCTTACACGCAATTCTGAAGCACACAGCAGAATTTAGTTTAAATCAGAATCATCAGTAAGTTTCCAGGACACTCAGAACAGTATCTACTGCTTTATGTTTTTAAAAAGTTATTTCAAAAGTGAAAGTCCAGAGTCAATGGTTTTAACTGCATGCTTCAGATAAACCATTTAAAACATTTTAAACTTTTGTAATCTTACTGTGTAAGTGGTATTATATATTCTTTTTTTTTTTTTTTTTGGTACTGGGGATCGAACTCACGACCTCACGCTTGCCAGGTAGGCACTTAATCCACTGAGCTAAATCCCCGGCCTGGTATTATATATTCAATAGCCAGTGTGTTTGATATTTTTTGGAGGGGGGACTAATTTAAATGTAACTTGGATGGCACTTTTTTTTTTCTCCTTTTTGAGACAAGGTCTCACTAGGTTGTTCAGGCCGGCCACTTGCTGCGATCCTCCTGCCTCAGCTTTCTGAGTGCTGGAATTACAGGCCTGCACCACCATGCCTGGCTCTTCATCATTCTTTTTAAAAGGTGTTTTCCCTATGTATATTTAGAAATAATGTTTTAGGTAAGTAAAGGAGATTAAGATTAACTCTGTCCTAACTGTGTAACTACTGCTATCAACATGGTTTGGGTCCTAATTTAGGTGGTCTTCTCTGCATTTGCACACTTACGGAGTGACCTTGGAAAAAACATAGTACTGGAACTTTAGGCAAATTTAACACAGTGTGTGGCCTGCTTAGCAGAAAGGGCAAAGTCTTGAAGGCCTGGATTCAAGTCCATTTGCCCTCTGGCCCCTCCTCATGGCTGTCCCTTTGGTTATGAGTTCTGGTCACAGTCCAGTAATCTAGAGTTGCCGTTGATGGAGCCTCTAGGTTACAGCTACTGGGAAGGAGTCTTGTTCTTGAATCTTCCTCCCCTGTTAAGACATCTGGATGGTGGGGAGTGAATTGTTTGTTCAGTGGCCTGCAGGCATTGATTGAATGCCCTGCGCATTTACGGATGGGTCAGACCCGGTTCTGCTTCTTACCCTGATGCAGTTGGCCGTCTGGTAGTCACTAACCAGGAGCCAGCAAGAGTGTTTCAGTAGAGGTGTGAGCAACTTGAGTGTTGGGGACAGCCAGGAAAGGCTTCCTGAGGAAGTGGCATTTGGGCTTAGCCTTGCAAGATGAACAAATGACATTCTAGGAGCAGAGAAATGAAGGCAGAGGTGGTTATCAGGAAATAGAGGGTACTATAAAAGGATCTCAGGCCTGCAGTGGAAGCGCAGAGGATCCTGTGGGTTGGAATGCAGGGCGCCGTGGAGGCGGTCGTAGGCCACCGCACAGCCTTTGTGCAGAGACAAGATGCTTACAGAGATAGTTGGGAGCCATTAAAAATTCTTCCTGGTGGGCTGGTGGCACTGTCCTGTAATCCCAGTGAGCTGGGAGGCAGAGCCAGGAGGATGGGTAACACAGAAAAAACCCTGTTTCAGAATAAAATTTAAGGGCCCAGTGTGCAGGCCTGTAATCGCAGCATCCGGGAAGGCAGGAGACACTGCTAGTTCAAGTCCAGCCTGGGCCACATAGTAAGTTCAAACTCTGAACTGTGTAGTAAGACTCTGTCTCAAAAAACCAACAGAACAAAACAAACACGAAAGGACTTGGAATATATATAGTTTAGTGCTGCAGACTGCTTGCCTAGCATGCAGGCATGCAGGAGGCTCTGGGTTCAATTCCCAGTGTTGTACCCCCCAAAAATTCTTGCTGTGAGGAGGGTATGGTGGGTGACATGTTATGGTCAAGTTTGCTTTGAGAAAATGAACTTGAGTGTGAGAGGCTGGGCTGATCAGAGGCCTGGGTCATTTTAAGTCCCATAC
>PVJX010001306.1:36318-86807 GCA_004027295.1 Dolichotis patagonum
TCCTCCTCCTCCTCCTCCTCCTCCTCCTCCTCCTCCTTGTATTGGTAATCAAACTCAGAGCCTCATGTTTGCCAGGCAGGTGCCGCCCTATGTTCTTCTTTGGTATTTTTAGTATGGGGAATTGAACTCAGGACCTTGGGCTTCCCAGGCAGGCACTGTGCCACTGAGCTATACCCAGACCCCTGTTCTGGAAAATACACTAAAATGTGTTTGTCACCTGGGGGATAATGGTAATCATCTTCCTTCTTCTGCTGCCTCCTTCCTTCCCTCTTCCGGAGTTCTGCTTGTGACCTTTGTGCCGGCTCCCCACCCCCCAGGGCTGGTCCCCTCCCTTCTTTCTCTGATCACCCTGTTTAATGCAGCTGCAGCCTTATTCCCCATTCTGCACTGTGTATTTTGTCTTGCACTTAGCAACCTTACAACAGTTGATCATATAACTTCATTTTTTGTGTCTATTTTAAACACTGCCTGGGTTTAGTAGGTGCTTGTTGATATTTGTTGAATTAGGCCACCTCATCAGTCTCTGCCAAACACAAAGTAGGCGTGGTACAGAATTAATGTGTGTTTTATTTGAAAGAGGTGAGAAATAAAATACCTCAGGGTGGGTGGGATGAGATTAGAAAAGTAAAGGAAGGAAGGTATGGAGGAAGTGAGCTAAGACACAGGTCTCTTGGGATGTCTTAGCATATGGGACATTGGGGTCTGGTGATGGCCAAGAGGGTCTGGGAGACAGAAGTGGGGTGAGAGAAGGTTCAGCAGGAGACTTGGCCCAGCACTGAGGAGAAGAGGGCCCATTTTGGAGGATGGGGTGAGGAACCAGAGCTGCCCAAAGGCAAGACATGTTAGGGACCGGCCCTTAGCTTAAGCTGCGGGAGAAGTGGTGGCCAGCAGTGACGATGGGTGCCCTGAGAAGTCAGGAGGGGCTTTGAAGAGGTGAAGGGGATTGCGAAAGTCAAGGCAGGACAGAGCACATGACGAGGGGCGGATGCTACAGCCACTGGGGGGAGCACTTGGCAGTGGAGGAGAGAACGGAGATGCTCCCGCCCCTGCACAGCAGTCAGCCTTGGGCTTGGGGTGAGGGAGACTGACCCTGGGGTAGGGGAGTGCTCCAGATAAGGAGATCTTGTAGGAGGTTTTGGTTCCAGAGCTGACATCAAATAGCTTGGTAACCATGGCAACCCATTTAGCTTCTGTCCCCCCCCCAATCTATCTAATGGGATAAAACCCACGCAGTCACCTTCACAGGTTTATTATGTGAATCTGAAGGTGTTAATGCTCTAGCAGGGTATTTTTTATGAACCATCATAAACTTGCCACAGCTTACAATTTGTGCTTCAGAATTTTTTGTAATTCTTTATTTTCTTTGAAATCCCCGGCCCCCAAATGCTTTTTTGAAATGCTTCTTTATTGAGTCCTGATCTCAGGGAGGGAGTAACATAATTGTGCTTTGCTTTTTTTTTTTTTTTGCTCTTCAGGTCAATAGGTATTGTTCTCAAAATCATATATATTTGTCTAACACTGAAAGGGTCAAAGTTGGTTTGTTACAAATGTTGTCCGTCTAAATAAACATGGTGGATCCTCCCATACCTGCAAGTTTTGCTTTTGAGAATCCCATCGAGAATTGAAACTATGCAAAAAAGGCAATGTAACATAAAAATTATGCAAGTTTTAAAATACAGCATAACAATTACCTATTTGGTATTTACATTGTATTAGATATTGTAAGCATTTGGCGATGACTTAAAATACATGGCAGGAAGTGTGTCATCCTGTGTAAAGGACTTGAGCATCTGAGAAGTTTACTATCCTCAAGGGTCTTGGACTGGTCTTTCATGGATACTGAGAACAGAGTTTGACATTTGAAACTAATGGGGTATATTTTTACATTTATTATTTTATGACAATATGAAACTTGTTTATAGGCAACTTTTCTAGCATTTATTCTTTAAATGAGATGCAGCCATTTTGCTTTTCTCTTTTCCTTTCACCACATAAGGAATTATTTTCCTCAAATGAGCTTTAAATATCTCTCATGAATGCTCCTATTTTTAACTGAATGTTTCATTTTTGAATTTTTGTTCCTCAAGGTTCTGATGGATCTTTTTTTTAAAACACTTTACAATGGAAATTTTCAGAACAGCACAGCACAGAGAATGGCACAGTGAAGCCTCAGGTAGCCTTCGGTGGTTTCACGCATGACTCGCCTCTGCCTCTTTCACCCTCCGCCTACTTGGGCCAGGCTGCGGTGGCACCTTGCAGAGTGGAGGAGGAGCACCCAGCAGCGGTGCTGTCGTGCAGAGGTGGTGGAGGCTGGGAGCGGAGCTGAGGGGATCCCTCAGGGAGGATGGGACGTGGCTGTTTGCGAGGTGCCACTTTTGAGATGGGCTTTGGTATGTGACGGAACCATTCCCGGACATACTTAAAACTGGGGTGATTTACATTGCTTGCCGATTTCCAAGCTGCTCACAGTGTGCCCAGGTATCCAGCAAACAACACATCTCTTGTTTTGGCAACACACGGTTTTCTTGGCAAGTGGCCAGAGAAAGCTGTGTTACTGCTTCACCTCTTGTTTTTTTCTTTTTAAAATACATAGTGGTAAGTCTTTGGGAGAGGGATGAAGTGACTTTTCCACTCTCTATAGGACATTTGGAAGAAAAGGCCAAAATGTCACTCTTTGGGGGATATATGTGTATGTATTTGTTGTTGTTTTTTTAGACAGGCTCTTGCAGTGTAGTTTGGGCTGGCTTTAATCTCACTGTGTAACCTAGATTGGCCTTGAGCTTGTGATGATCCTTCTGCTTCAGCCTTAGTATGCATATTTTAATTAAAAACCGTACAGATGTTACTCAAACACACATCAGTTGGCATTTAGCCACCATTTGAGAAAGGGCATAGAGGGCATAAAAGGAATAAAGAGATGAGAACGGGGAGAGAGAGGGAGCCATTTGGTGTCCTTGCCACCTCAGGGTCCCAGGTCACAGGAAGACTGTCCGCTGGGAGATGGGTGATCTCTGGCCCTGGAGCACAGGCAGCCTCCCAGGGGGTCCTGTGGCGTGTGAGGACTTGGTAGCTGGGTTGCTGGCCGTGCCCTGTAGCCCTTTCCCCTCCTCAGAGAAGAATGAAACAGCGCACACGGGGGAGAAAGCACTGTACTCACAGAGGAGGGCGCAGGATTTGAACCTGCGCCTGCAAGGGTGGGGTAGGATGGAGAAGCCACAGAAGGGACATTTCAGTTGGAACAGAGGGGCGGGTGGGAAGGCAGCAGTTATTTTTAAGGGGTGCTGGTGTGCTGCAGAAGGGATCTTGAGGGCGCAGTGCCAGAATCTAGCACTGGATCTCAGTGAGAGCACATGATGAGGACGGGGACGTCCCTCTGCCCTCCACGCCCGGCGCGTGGCCACCCAGCTTCACACTGGGGGTGGGAGGCGTCTGTCTGGGTTCCTGCTTTGTCCCTCCCCTCTTTTACTCTCTGGGAACAAGTTTCTAACCCCGGGAGCCAGCTCACTTACCTGTGAAAAGAGGATACCCTGGTAACCAGTTCGCGGGGCCGTATGTTCAGCTGGGCCCTTTACACAATTCTTGGGACATGGACGAGCTATCAGTAAACGGGTAGGGACTAGGTGTGTGTGGTTTGTTAATTTAGCTTGTTATAGGTGGTCCTCAATCCCATTTCTTGTCTTACTTTTCTCCTCCAAGGGCTCAGACCCTTGGCCAGCCTTCTTGTTGATTGTTCTTAATACATTATTTAAAAATCTCTGCACCTGCCAATTTCGTGGAACGTTCTGGCTGTTTGTGGTGCCTTCCGTGCTGGACCCAGAGCCTCACATGTTCTACCACAGATCGACACCCACGGCCTCTGCTCTTCAGCTTCTCCGCCTGTGTTTGGAGGATGGTCAGGCAGCTGTCTCAGGGCTGATCTTCTAAGAAACTCCAAGTAGGAAAGTTGAGGGGTGCTAGGTCTGAGACAGTGGTTCCTTGTGTTCCTTGGTGTCTCCTTCACAGTGAAAAACCTTTATTTTAGCCAAAGAGCTGAACTTCCCAAGACAGTTTATCAAGTTACGCTACCTAAACACAATGAATGTCACTGATTCAAATTTAGCTATTTATTGAAGTTGGAAAAGGCAGTTTGTACTGGGGTCTGTGCAGTCCCAAACTGTAGTATATTCACACAGTGTTTCCCTGATTTTCAGAGGTTATGTTTTTATTTTTGAATAAATACATTTGTATTTTAAAATAAATACAAATGTGTAGTATATAGTATGCTTAGTATGTGGAATTATGGAGATACTCAAAATATGTTTCGTAGAGGACAAGAATTGCCAAATACAATTTAATAGAATTGAGAAAGATGTAGTGGCCTGGTTGAGTTTGTCTATAGGGTTGGAAGTGACGTAGATGATTATGCCGTGGAACTTAGTGGATTCAGTTTGGTTGCCTGAGTGCTTAACGTCTACAGTGATTGTTTTAAACTTCACAATTTGTGTTTGTGGTCAGTTATCACACAGCCTATGGAACTAAGTGGTGGTGAATGATGTCATCGTAAGAGTTTAAAGGGAGTTAATTTTGCTAATTGGTCATTGAATCTTTGCTGCATTTTACTATGTGCTCACTTTTCTACTACTTACATAAACATATTTCTTAACTGATTTTACCAGCATTTCTATATATGTGTCTATAGATGTGAGTAGCCCAACAAGAGACCCCCAATCATCACTCCCCAGTGCTGTGTCTGTACATTAAGATGCCAAGCCAGGGCTGATGACCTGCTTATTTCCAGAAGCAATGACACAAGGTCAGGTTGATAACTTAGTTTATATAATAGGATTATGTTTCTAGTCCAGTACCGTAATTTATGCTTGTGCATTTTTATTAATTTTTAATTGCCTTCTTCCTCCCTTCCCCCATCCCTGGGGCTTATGTGTGTTTATAGATTTATTTAATTGTGTGCGGCTGTTTCCTGAGAGATGCTTGAGATGGTGTACTGGGCAGTGCTGTCATGGTGGCTGAGGTGTGGAGAGGAAAGGAAAGCCCAGGAATTGGAAAAAGACCTTAGAGAGAAGCATGGCTGGGCCTGGCAGGGTGCTGGAAACGTGAGGGCTTCTGTGGCAGATTATTCAAGAATGATCTGAGCATTGTAGACTCCTGACCAAGATCAAAGAGTAAAAATATTTCTTTAGTTAGATGCTGCTTCCTTTATTGCCCTTCATCGTTACTGTCTGTCGAGCAGCAGTTTGCGCTGGAGGTACAGGCGGCTCCTGTGGTGTATCACAGGTTATCACCCAGAGAGATAAGTCAGATAACTTCGGGTGTCGTTGTGAGAGTGAGAAGAAAGTAATAAAAACAAGCTAAGCCTGGGAGGTGGGGTAGGAGGAATGGGGCTTTTCTGTGTTTTATGTGAATGGTTTAGAATTGAAGATTAGAAAATGCTTCTTCACTAATAATTTCTCATTGCGCATGAAGAGCAGTTCTCCCGCCCTGGGTGACCTCAGGGACAGCTCGTTGTGTCCGGGGGGCCTTGTCTTCGCCTGTAAATGAGGTGGTAGGACCAGGTGATCTTGAAAAAGAAACTTTGGCTTTTTTCTTGGTAATGAAATTAGGATGTAATCACGAATGGAATGTGTGCACATGTTGGAAAACCAAGAGTGAGATGGTAGAGTTTGTGGCTAGCACTGATTTTTTTTTTTCATCACCCTTGTCATAGATTGTTCGTTCAGAAGAGGAGAGCCAGGGTGTCTAGGCCAGGCCAAAGGGCAGGCTGGGTTCTCTCCCCAGGCTGTGGTGTGGAGCAGTAGAAGGCCGACTTCCTCTCTGTGTAAACAGCTCTAATGGAAGGTTTTACTTGGCCATGTTTGTGACTAGGCCGGATTAAGCGCCTATAAATCTCTCATTCTTTAGCATGAATAAGTAACTCACTAATCAGAAGTCATTCATGAGTCATGAAACACATCTACAGGGATTTTGCCGTCGTATAAAAGGTGCCTGTGTTACTAGACCAAAACCTCTGGACTCCTCAAGCCAGCAAGTGGTTCCAGCCAGCCAGCCACTTGGTCTACATTATTCCTTAGCTCTTCCCTCTCCTTCGCTCCTTTCTCTCTCTTCCTCCCTCCCTACACTCTCCTTCCCACCTTTTTTTTTTTTTTTTTTTTGAGACAGACTTTCACTATGCAGTTCAGGCTGGCCTTGAGCTCACTTTGTAGCCCAGGCTGGTCTTGCTGTCAACGATCCTCCTGCCTCAGCCTCAGAGTCCTGGGATGACAGGCGTGTGCCACCATGCCCAGCTCCCACCTTTGTCTTTGAGACAAGGTCTCACCATGTACTTCAGGCAGACTTTGAATGCCTGTGTAGCTTTGGCCAGCCTTGAACCTGTGGTGATTCACGGGCGTTAGGGTTCCGAGTCTGCATGACAGGCGTATGCCACCACTTTTTTCTCATTTGATTTTCAGTCCCTGTGGGTTTCCTTGTAATTGTTTATATTTTCCTTGTAATTGTTTATATTAGTATCCACAAATGCAGTGACTTAAATTCAGTTGTTTTGTAAAAAGTGCAGTTTTAAACTGGGTATGGTGGGATACACCTGTAGTGCCAGTACTCAGGAGGCTGAGGCAGAAGGATCACCAGGAGTTTGAAGCCAGCCTGGGCAACATGGTGAGTTTGAGCCCAGCCTGAACTATCTATCTAGACCTTGTCTCAAGAAAACAGAAAAAATTATGATTTTATTTGGGGATTCTCAAAATTCTCTTTGGGCAACAATGCTGGTGGTAGAAAGTTTAAGAGTTTAGACTCTAGTCAGGTCCAGAGTTCAAACTCTGGCCCCATCAGGACTAGCTCTGTGATCTCAAACTAATTGCTTCAGATTTTTGAGCTTGTTGTGAATATTAAATGAGATGAGAACAACTTTACATAGAAAAAAGGGCAAAGGGCAACTGGAGTAGGAAAACCAAGAAAAAGGTTATACAACGACATATAAATTAAAATAGGGGGTATTCTTTCTCAGTAAAGATTTAAGGTCAATGTCCTTGCAGTGTAGATGATTTTACTCTCTTGGGTGCGTAGTGAGAAGATAAATCAGGTTGGCCTTTCTGATAGGGAGTAAGTGTGAAGGTGAGTGGAAAACCTTGATTAAATGCTAGCATGACTGTAAAAGGTCATGTTCCCTTTGTAATCTTTTTCCAGATTAAATACTCAGATGATGAAGAGAGGCATACGTGCGTAAGAGGTTATTGATCACCTTTTTTTTTGGTTCTAGGGGAAGTCAACTGACTCAAGCTGAGCTATTGGTTAGCAGTTGTCAGGCAGACCAGGTGTTCTGCATGCCATCAGAGGAATGCAGGAAAGACGCAGAGGGACAAGCCAGACCTTTTGACGGGGTCCACTTCATAGAAATTGTCTCGTGAACACAATGGGCAACTGTATTAGTGATCACCACAATTCATGAGTCCTTTATTTCTCTCTTATTTCACATTTCTGTGTACAGTCACTTTTACTTTCTAACCCATGCGAAAGAAACACATTCCTACAATATTTAGCAGTAGTGTGTGCCAGGCTAGCTGTCAGGCCCGTCTTCTTGCTAGTGGAGAGACCCTCCATCTTTTGTCTACTTTTTCCAGAGGGCTCAGGGCCTGTTGGTCCATAGCCTCCTTGCTTCTCCCCATATTTCTGTTTCTTTTTCCTTTTTGTGTGTGTGTGTGTGTGTGTGTGCTGGGGAATCGAACTCAGGACCTTGTGCTTGCCAGGCAGGCGTCAGGCCACTGAACTAAATCCACAGCTTCTCATATTTGTGAAATCTGCCTTGTTGGAGGTCCCAGTCTGATCCTGTCTTGTCCCTTGCTGTCAGCTGAAGGACTGTCATGTACTTTATTGCTCCTCTGCCAGTTCAGGGTACAGGACTCATTCATGTTTTATGCCCTTTCTTCCTTAACTCCAGACTTGTATGAAATGCTTGTGGTTAGAGATGACTTTGGGTTGAAGAGATCTACAACTTGTGCTGGTTTTTCGTTATTGCCTCTGTACTCCAAATTCATCTGCTGTTTTTCCTTTGTTCTCTCTGTAAATTGAAAACTTTCCTTTTCTTGCGGGAGGAAGGGATGTCCCTTCCTAGGCCCCCTGTCCATTGCTGTGAATAGTGTGTGGCTCCTGGCTGTGGTTGTCCTGTGCTCCTCACTGCCTGAGGCGTACAGCTTTCATGCTCTGCTTTCTTCAGCTGCAGAGGTGAGATTGGGAGCCTGAGGCAGGGCGTGGCCTGAGCCCAAACCAGGTCACTGCTTTGCACCTCAACGTGTGTGCACCCTGGGCCTCATGTGGCTGGCCATTTAGTGAGTTGGCCACCTAATCTGTCCTAAACACTTCATGCCAAGTCATGCACTTACGCAGCAAAGAACTTCCGCAGAAAGAGAAAGCTCAGTTCCTAATTCCCTGTGATGCCCTCTGTGTGTCCCCCAACACCTACCCACCTGTCTGCCCCTTATCCTTAAGTGCCCATACCCTCGAGAGTTGTCCTTCTTTTCCTGGTGACTGTGGACCATCTCTGACCTGAGTACCAGGAACTTCTGTGCCATTTATACCTTCAGTAAGCAAGGTTAATCCTTCTGGGGGAATTTCTTACTGTCACAAACCGCTCTTTAGATTCTTTCTCTATTTTCACAGTTACTTATCATAGTCTTAGTATCATACTTTGCTGTGTAAATTATTGTCTGGCTTATACTTGCTGGTTTGACCCAGACTAGAAACACCCCATGGTACCCAGCTAGGCAAGAAGGCTGACCCAGAGGGAGTCTTGAGGGATGTAACTGGCTAGATTACACTTGCTTGTACATAGATAGCTCCTGGAGGTTGAAGTGAAAGCATTTACCAGCCATGCACAGATCTTCACAAGGTTTTCAAAGCACCCCAAGCTCCCCAGAAGGGTTTCCTACAGTGTAGCATTTCTTTCCTAAAATGATTGTTGTCCTGCCTCAGGAAAGGAGATGTCCCAGATTGCAAGTTCTTGCTTTGGATGTGCTCACCAGGTTCCTCTGCTGTCGTGGTCTTGTAGGTAACAGTCTAGCTGAGTCCCAAGTTCCTGCATTCCTATCGGACAGGGACAGGGACAGGGACAGGGACCTGGCTGTGCTTCCTGTTCTTTCATGTCTAACCTAGACTCAGTGTTTCTGCAATTCCATGTCCCCTAACCCTGGAAAGTCCTTTAAATTTTTCCTGTTGCCCTACAGCACTTAATAACATGAAACAGATTTATATAATGTAAATACGTGGGTATAATTCACCAGCCCACATAGAAATGATTTTCCTTTATCATCTTTTTGGAGAAAGGATATATATATATATATTCAGTCACTCCAGAAACTAGAGTAGAAACTACGTAGTGCACACTGTTCCCTGACCTTGACCAGATTACCAACCTGTCTGTTTCTTCAGGAAATGCTGAGGGCCTTTCAGGTGCTACGCAGTGAGTTATAATGGTGATGCAGAGTGAAGACCTTGCTGTGAATGCCCAGGCATGGCCCTCGGATCTGGAGAGGAAACCCTCACTCCTAAGTGGCGGGGCTAGTGGGGGCGACTAGGGCACCTCCTTGGTCTGCTCATCACCCAGCAGAGAAGAGGCTCTGAGGCTCTGAGCTGGAGCTTTGGGGGAGGGAGAGAGGCCTTCCAGGAGGCCACACCTGGGCAGCATTGGGGTGTGAGGGAGCAGTAGTGCTTTGGCAGTGTCTGGAGCCGGAAGTGGGTGTGCAGGAGAGCACCCAGGGTGGGCAGAGCCTATGGGAGCAGAGCAAGAACTGAGGCTATCACTGTCAGGGTGGGCGGTAGCAGGGTGTGAGCTGATGAGACGTGAGCAGAGGCAGGGACAAGGTGCCTCCCTCCGACAGTCATGCTAGTGGGAGCATAAGCCCTAGATCCTGGTTTTATGTGGAGCACAGAGAAAAACAGAAACAGTTCAGAGAGGTGCTGGAGTTTTCACCCAGACACTTGGGAACTTGACCCCTTGTGAATGGGGCGCTGGGAAGAGGGTGGAGCATTTAGAAGCCATTTAGAGTTAAGATAGGTCAACGTATGTGTTCTCCTTTTGGAAATATTTCTGGCAGTGAATAAATGAGTTTCTTGAGAGAAAACTTACTAAAGAGACAAGGAAAAACAAAACTTGAAAAATTTGTGATTAAGTGTTTAGTAGAAAAAGCAGAACCCCTGAAGAAAAATATCTACAAGCCTTGTCTTTTAAATTATATAATCTTTCCACTGAGGAACTGAAACCCTTTCTAATTTTACTAAAGGCAAGGCAAGATGACCTCTTGCCCCTGTATGATTTCCTCCTCTTTTTCTGAAAGTTCTTTACACATTTATTTGAAGAATAAATCCAGTGGTTAATTTATAAGGTTTTGTTTTGTTTTATTGGAGCTGGGGCTCAAACCCAGCGCCTTGCACATGCTAAGTAAGTGCAGTGCTATTGAGCTAGCCCCTAGCCCTGTGATTAATTTTACTTTGAATAATAAGTATCATTTAAGCAAATCAGCCACAATTGATTTTAGAGTTGTCATCAGTGGGGACATGGCCTGCCAGCCGCTTTGATCTGTGTTGCCTGTGGGGATGTGTAGGTGAGTAGATTGATCAGAAGTACTTTCCCCTTGAATTTCGGACATGAAGAGTGAAACTAATGATGAGGAACCAAATTCCTTAAACTCAGCCTGGAGCTGTCCCGTGACTTAGGGAGCCCAAAGCACAGGCAGACACGTCATGCAGACCTAGCGTCAGCCCCTCAGGAGGGAGTGGGGGGTCCGGGGCTCCTGTGCCCTGTGCTTGGCAAGCAGCAGTCAGGCGGGTTGCCGCCATTAGGGAATGAGTGCCAAGCGGGGGCCAGCCCTTCTGGCCCTACTGGCTGCTGCGCTCTTGCCCTCATTACCCGCCATCTGCTGTGAGTATTCTGAGCCCGTCTCCCCCAGAACCACTTAGCTGCACACTGTCTCGGTTTATCTGCGCAGAACTAGAAAAGGCTGCCAGGGAGCGAGCAACAGATGGGCCAGTCTGGGAGGCAAAGATGTGGGGAAGTCACACACCCAGGCTCTCGGGGCAGGGGCAGGGGCAGGGGCAGGGGCAGGGGCAGGGGCAGGAGCAAGGATGTGCAGGCTCATCGCAGTCACCTAAGGCAGTGGGCCAAGGCTCCTCCACTTGAGGACCTGATTATGGGTGAGCAGGAAAAAGGGCCACACCCCTGCCCCTGAGTCTGCTAACTAAGAGTCTCCTAGGGTTGAATCACAAACTTGGATTTCTAGCCTCCTTGTTTCAGCCTAACTGGGTCATTTTATTTCCTGATTACAAGGTCCTTCCTTTCTTTTAACTTTGTATGTGAATCAGATTTTCATCACCATGACAGAATACCTCAGATAAATCAACTTAAAGGAAAAGAGGTTTAGTTTGGGCTCACGGGTCTCTGAGGGGACATTTCAGATCCCAGTCACAGCATGTTGCTGTTGTGGGTAATGTAGGCAGCTTTGCACAATCTTTCGGACTGGCGTGGATGTGTCGCAAACAGTGTCCCTGGTTAGCTGTTCCTGGGTGTCCACCTCCTTGCCTGAGCCCCTGACTGGGAAGGCTGGGTCCTACCTCAGTTCTGTGCAAGCAGTGGCCACTGCTTGCACAGAACTGCTGGCTAGTACTTCTGTGTGGTGTGTGTGAAGTTTTCAGAACTAGAAGGAACCTTTTAGGATCATCCTCTTCAGTGGTTTCCAGTCTAGGGTCCATGAATGAACATTGGGATTGTTTCAGTATTTTGGATTCTTGTTTGGTACCGGGGATTGAACTCATGACCGTGAGCTTGCAAGGCAGGCGCTTATGCCGCTGAGCTAAATCCCCAGCCCGTATTTTGGATTCTTCAAGAAAATTGAGTCTGTAGTGACCTACATCATTGATGATGGGCTGGCACGTGTGAGGTCATGAGTTCAATTCCTGGTACCAAGATGGGATGAAATAAAATAAAAATAAATTATCGATGATGGCCTTTGCTTTCGGCTGGAGTGAAGCTAACAGAATGCGGTAGCATTGGTTGGTTATCTCCTGTGGATGGATGGTCATGTCTGGGAGAATTAAATCTCAGCTGCCTGTTAGTGGGACAGTAGGAAAATAGAAAGATTGCTGTCTTTGACAACTATGGTTTTATGTGGGAGGAAAAAATAAAAACAGCGTCTTAGTCAAGAAACTAGGGTTTTGAGAAATTGGCTTCTCTGAGGTCACAGAGAAGCCTGCGGGTGTCACCACCTGTTCTCACTATTCGGTATTTGTTCCTCATTTCCCGCACAGTGCGTAGTACTCAAACTCAACTGCCCGGGCTCAGGTGGCTCCATCGCTTACTCGCCGCGAAGTGAGAGTCTCATTTTCCTCCTTCGGGGGAGAGAGGTGAACAGGACTGCGCTTTGAGTAATAACTCAGTAAATGTTACTTAGGACTCCACCCGACCGCCCATGTTTGATTTTTGACTCAGTTTTGTGGGTTAAAATGTACAAATAGAAGGCTTTTACAGAATTACTCTAAGAAGATTAACCACTGGAAGTAAAACTAGCATTGCTTTGTTTCTTTTCGTCATAATCCTGTGCGTCACCGTTCACTTGCATTATGGCTTGAAATTCAGACTCTGGAATCGTAAATTGGATGGGTTTGAATGCTGGTTCTGCCATTTACCAGCTGGGTCACCTTGGGCAAATTCAGTCATTCCCTATGCTTCAGTTTCTTCACCTGTAAAACAAGGAGTGTTTGGAGAGCTGCTTGACAGGACTGCTGGTCCTGGTACATATTTATTAAAATACACAGCTGTGTCCACATGTCCCTCTTGTGTGTCAAAGTCCTTTCTAGTAGATGGAGAGGGGTGCAGGTGATCTGAGGTGAATGAAGGTAATGGCGTTCGTTATGGGGTCAGTAACACTGAGGCTGTGAGGTAAGGCTGTGATGCTCTCTGCCCAGGTGAGATGGGAACCCTGTGCCAGGGCCCGAGTCCTCCCTCCCCTCCTCCCTCCGCTGTGCCCACAGCTCAGATGTACAGCAGGCTGCATGGAGGAACTGTCATGCTGCCGGAGCAAACCAGTTCTGTTGTCTGTGGCATTTTATCTGGATAGTCACCTAGCTTAAGTGTAGGTATTTTGTAATCCATTTTCAGTTAACACTTTCCTGTTTCCACATGGCCTTTCCAAATATTTTAGTTGCAAAATAAAGAAGGAGGCTGTTTTTTGTTAAACAAAATCAGCTGAAGTATTGTAGACAGTTGAATGCAAAACAGTTCTTTGTTTTGTATATGCAATTTTCCTCCTGTTTCTGTTATGCTAAATATTCTGTTTCACAAGAGAAGGTTCAAGCCATTTTCTCCAACTTTGGAGTAATTCTTCCCCAAATTCTTTTTCAGCAATGTAACTTCCTGCACAAAAAAGGCTACAGAATTGGATTTTATGGCTGCAATGGGAATATTTAGTCAGATACTTTTTCCCACAGTTGTTTGCATGAACTTCAGTTCAATATAAGCATCTAAAAGCAGAGTTCCCATGCAAGTCTGTGCCCATGTCATAAGTGAAAGGGGACAAGGAGCCCCGTGAAAATACGCAACTGAGAGAGAATCTTAGTGTTTGTACCCCTCCTCCAGACAGATTTGAAACAAATCCTCTTTAGCAATTCGTTTCAAACCAAAACTTTTGAGGCATGTGGGCTCTTCCAGGAAAGGCTGGCTCCTTTTCTGTTTCCCTTTCTGTGGAGACTCAAGTATATCTGACCCTACTCAAAGGGTCCTCTCAGTCCTGGCCAGCCACAAACCTGGGTCAGGTTCTGAGAGTGCAGTTTGCTCTGTAGAAACGGCAAAAGATAAAAGGCCCTGCACGGAGAGCCAGTGGGTCTCAGCTCAGCCTCGCTGCTTAACTTCCGGTAACACTTAGTTGGAGCGTGTGGGAACACACACACACACACACACACACACACACACACATTTCTTCTGATAAAGTGCCAGTCTGGATGCCTGGAGCAAGTGCAGGGTGGGGATGGTGTTCCTTGGAGAGCTGAGAGCCTTGTGCCAAGGAGATATGGTGATGTGAGGACACTATCTTGCCTGGGTTTTGACTGAGGAAGTAAGAGCCTGAGCTATAGCGGATGAAACTGGAAGTCTTGGCTGGGGTCAGCAAAGCATTTTTGATGTATTCCTCAAAATATTCTCAAAAGAAGGACTGGTGCTTTGATGATGGGAGCTCCATGTGGTTATGTCTAGATTCCAGTATTCTCTGGCCTCCTCCATGGGCGCAGACCTGGTAACATATCTGTGGTCATTTTTCCATCTTACTCAACACTGCTTTTTTCCCTAGAATTATGAGCGCTGAAAGTCCCATGCCTCATTTTCTTCTATAAGCTGTCGTCTCATACTCTGGCAGTTTCAGTAATAATTTACTGGTGTCTAAATTTCTGTACCAAGCTGAAATTTATGCTGTTCATAAAATGTGCTGTATTTTGCTGGGTATCTTTCCGAGTCTTTTTTTCTCATAGTTTTTCTCCATCCACCCTCATACTTTTCCTTGTTGCCTTCTTTCAGCCTACGAAGGGCCCAAGACCCCTGGATCAGGCCGTTGAGGATAAGGGCTGCTTCGTGTTAGGAGGGTTGTCTCAACTTGGAACCATTTATTATTGAAAAATAGTTCATCTCAAATCTAGAAGTTTAAAATAAAAGCTTAAATATATCCGTACTTTATTTTCTAAAAGAGATAGCAGACACTTTATTGACATCCATACAAATACATTGCAAATTTGCAAATATATTTGTAAATCAGCGCAAATACTTTATTTTGCATGCTATGCAAGTGAGGCCCACGGCAAAGCGCTGCAGGCTGAGATGTACCAGACTCAGACCTTCAGGGAGCTCATAAAATCTTGCTGAAAGGAGCTGACCTAAGGAGGGTGTGGACCTGAAATTTAGGTGTGGACAGTTTGAAGTTATTTAGGCCAAGTAACTTGAAGTACTTGAAACTCCAATTAAGGAGTAAGAAATGTCTTGTGGTTTTTTTCTTTGAAGGGAAGCATAAGAAGGACTTCTTTCTTGCTGGCTCGGCGGCCGGATGCTGGAGCGATGGGCGTGGGGGGAGTGAGGAGAGAAGAGGGTGGCGGCAGGAGGCTGCTTGCTTAGGGCCCCTGTATCCGTATCTTATCTGCCATGCTTTCTAGATGTGCAAGGCTTTGTGGAGTTGGGGGTTTGGGGCAAGGTCTTGTTTTAAAAAGAAAAGCAAACAAGCCAGACTTGGTGCATACTCAGGTAGTCCCCGCTACTTGGGAGGCTGAGTCAGAAGGATTGCTTGAGTTCAGGAATTTGGGGACAGCCTGGGCATCATAATGAGAGTCTATCTCTTAAAAAAAAATGCAATAAAATAACAAACCCCTTTACTTACAGTTGCTCATCAGAATCTGTGGAAGTTTGGGTCGAGAACCTCCGGAATCCATGGATGCTCAAGTCTCATGGATAGTATTTGCATATAACTCATGCAGAGCCTCCTATACCCTTAAATCGCAGGAAGATTATATATAATACATAATATAATGCAAATACTATGTAAATGGTTATTATACTGCAGTAGGGAAGAATGAAAAAGGGGGAAAGTCTATACCTGCTTAGTACAGTACAGTTTTTTTTCTGTTCTATTTTTGATCAGCGATTATGGAGGGCTTGGCAGGACTGACTATATGCTGATTGTCAGAGCTGTTGAGCAATAGTGAATAGGAGCCAGTAGGTTAAAATTTAACTAGATAACGTAAGAGACAAAAGTGCACACAGTGCTGCATGCCTCTAATCCCAGCACTTTTGGAGGCTGAGGCAAGAGCATCACAAGTTGGAATCCCATGTAGGCAATTTAGTGAGTTCCTTTCTCAAAGTTTAAGAAAAAGGGGGGGTGTGTGGGATAGAACCCAGTGGTAGAGTGGTCCTGATTTGTATTCCAGAAATAATGATACGATGGTAAGGGCAATACAAAATAGCTGTGAATCCTGTTGATCTGGTGGAGCCGCTCAGTGTCCCATAGTTTCACAGCATTCTCAGCACGAAAATATTCTTCCACTTGAATTATTTGTTAGAGCCCAGTGAACTTAAAAAAATTCCACTTCTGTTTTTAAAAAGTAAATACTGCTCTTGATTAAAATAGATGAGTTTGTTTTAGAATTGGAGAAGACTACTTGCCATTGGAATCTCACAGCCGTGGCTGGAATTTCAGCTCCACCCTGATTTCTCTAATGTAATTCCTTAAGTATAAAATGGGAATAAAAATAACATTACCTAAGGATTAAGTTCCCAGTTGTCGTGTGAACCTGGTGAGCAGAGCAGAGCCTGGTCTATAGTATATTGATTGCTGTTCTGTCTCTCTAATGTCTGGTTTGACTGAACAGCCCTTGTGCACGTCATCCATTTCAGGGGTGTTGGAAGCTAGGAGTTGCTCCTAACAAGCATTTCCTTACCCTTTGCTCTTGTGTTGTTCACAGCCTGAAATTCTTTGATAATTCACTGAAATGTCATTTCTCTTTTTCCTTTGTGCCATACACAGTTGAGATCTTAACAAACATTAATCCATGAAGCTCTCACCCAGATCAGTGCATGCAGAGTACATTGTGTACCCCAGAAAGTCCCCAAAGCCTTGTCGCTTTTGGATGTTGGGGCCTGGCTTATTCTTGCCTGCTCTTTTTTTGTTTCCTCTGCACAGATTTATTGAACGTTAGACTCTATATACAAAGTAACCTAGAGCTGCCTCAAAACGTGGTCCTTTGCTGCTAGTATCCTAGTAGAATGGCTAGAAAGTAACTTATTGTAAAATAAATTTTAAAATTCCCGGTGCACACCAGATGGATGTCCTTGACCCGCCGGAACTGTATCAGTTTTACAGGATAATGTGTTGTTAGGACTGAGCTCCTATGGAAAGGCTGTGGAGGAAATGACGGAGACGTTGAGGCCATTTCAGGCACTACCATCGTTACACGGTTGTGTATCTGGATCCAGAGGCTCTGTTACTTGAGTCCAGACACCACAGGAATATGGATCAGTGGGGTCAGAGGTCAGCTTGCTGTTTGCTGAGCCAGAACATGTGCCCGGCATACTCATCTGCTGGGGTCCCCTGGCAACCCAAATTGAGAAGGGATTCTTCATTGTATCCTTCAAGGGCTGCTCTCAAGTCACCTCCGTCCTACCAGCGCCCACCCTGCTTTAGGACCTGGCAGCCTCTTGAGTCCTTCACTGTCCTGCCTCAGTCAATCACATGACTTTGCCTACTCTTGAAGCTAATAGAAATAATTGAAATTCGGGGTTTGGTTGTAATGTGATATTGCTGATAATAATACTAATTTTCCTTTTTATTGCTGGTGGACAGCCCATTGTGTGAATATATAACATATATATATATATGTTATATATTCACACAATATATATAAAAAATATATAACCGTATCTCTCCTATTGTTCTCAGTTTTTGGTTATTAGGATAAAGCTGTTACGAGCCTTTTTTATCTCTGAATGTGCAATGTTGTCTTTGCTTCTTAGCCCTGCATGCTGAGCAAGCATCTTTACACTCTCCCTCAGTTTCCTTGTCCACAAAATAGTGAGTTGTGAAACAATTCAAGGTTGAGACTGCAGTTTTAAAAAAATGAAATGTAAGACAAACCTAGCGCAATAACATGCAGCTATTTGGAGTGACACATACACTGTGTAGTGGGTGCACCCGTGTGTATATTCATTGGGTCACAGTGTAAGACGCATTTGTCATTACGAATTATAAGCAAATCAGTCTGCAAAGTACTGAGTTGTAGGTACCTTTGCAAGTGAAGAAATTGAACTGCGAGGTTATTTAGTAACCCTTACCGTGGACCCTAGGTTGTCTACCAGGCATAATTCTAAAAGCATTGCGTAGAACAACATACGTTTATCACAACTATTTAGGAAGTGGGTTTGCCCCCACTTTATAAATGGAGCAAGTGAGATATCAGCTGTACCACTTGAAAGGTCACAAAGCGAGAGAGGAAGGGCCATGATTTGAACCAGAGCAGGCAAGTCTAAAGCACTTGCTCTAAACTCCTCTTCTTGGGGAGACAAAAAGGCAAGGACGAATTATGTGTGAATGCAAATGAGTAATGAATTAATGTACTACTTCCCTCCCTTTTATTCCAGATATGAGAAATGAGTGTTGGACGTCGAAGAATAAAGTTGTTGGGTATCCTGATGATGGCAAACGTCTTCATTTATTTGATCGTGGAAGTCTCCAAGAGCAGTAGCCAAGAAAAAAGTGGAAAAGGGGAAGTAATAATACCCAAAGAAAAGTTCTGGAAGATATCTAGTCCTCCGCAGGCGTACTGGAACAGAGAACAGGAAAAGCTGAACAGGCGGTACAATCCCATTTTGGGCATGCTGGCCAACCAGACGGGGGATGGCTATGGGCTTTCAAACACAAGCCATCTGGATTATTGTCACCCTGACCTGAGGGTCACCTCAGTTATAACAGATTTTAACAATTTGCCAGACAGATTCAAAGACTTTCTGCTGTATTTGAGATGTCGAAATTATTCACTGATTATAGATCAACCAAATAAATGCGCAAAGAAACCCTTCTTATTGCTGGCAATTAAGTCTCTCACTCCCCATTTTGCCAGAAGACAAGCCATCCGCGAGTCCTGGGGCAGAGAAACCAATGTGGGGAACCAGACAGTGGTGCGAGTCTTCTTGCTGGGCCAGACGCCCCCGGAGGACAACCATCCCGACCTTTCAGATATGCTGAAATTCGAGAGTGAGAGGCACCAAGACATTCTTATGTGGAACTACAGAGACACTTTCTTCAACTTGTCTTTGAAGGAAGTGCTGTTCCTCAGGTGGGTGAGTACTTCCTGCCCAGACACCGAGTTTGTTTTCAAGGGTGATGATGATGTTTTTGTGAACACTCATCACATCCTAAATTACTTGAATAGCTTACCCAAGAGCAAAGCCGAAGATTTGTTTATAGGTGATGTGATCCACAACGCCGGGCCCCATCGGGATAAGAAACTGAAGTACTATATCCCAGAAGTTGTTTACTCCGGGGTCTACCCACCCTATGCAGGGGGAGGTGGCTTCCTCTACTCCGGCCGCTTGGCCCTGAGGCTTCACAGCATCACTGACCGGGTCCATCTTTACCCCATCGATGATGTGTATACTGGAATGTGCCTTCAGAAACTCGGCCTCGTTCCAGAGAAACACAAAGGCTTCAGGACATTTGACATTGAGGAGAAAAACAGGAATAACATCTGTTCCTACGTAGATTTGATGTTAGTACATAGTAGAAAACCTCAAGAGATGATTGATATTTGGTCGAGATTACAAAGTGCTCATTTAAAATGCTAAAATATATACAAGCTCAATTTTGCATAGAAAGGCATATCCGGACTAGTTCCCATATTATATTTTCACATTAGGTAATTTGTATGTTAAACCATCAGAATTGCCTTTTTCAGTGGTATCCATTTGAGGGCCTCCAAGCCCTTCAATTTGGTACTTTTGTGACGAGGGAAAGCAGATGACAGTTTCTTATGGAGGATATGGCAGGAGATTGGTTCTAATTCTTCTTACTGGCTAGTGGTCATTATTTTCTAATTTTGCCCCTCTTATCTGAATCATATTTCTAGAATTTGACTACTGTAAGCTATTTTTGTTTTGCTCCTCTACGTGAGAATATTTCTACTTCCATTATAATAATTGATTTATCTGTAATTCAGGTATTTGTGAAAATATCAGCTACCAAGATTTTGTTCATGACTCGGTGGTTTTTGTGAAATGGAATTATGTTATTTTCATGAGATGTGGATGTTTTAAAAATTGTTTAGAAAATGGACTTCTGTCCAAGTTTCCTGCCACCCTATCAGTATTTTCTTGTGTTAATATAATTAGTTAATTTTTAAAATAATTATTGCTGTAAGACATCCAGTTTATTTTGTAGTCTGTAGCCACAAAAAGAAGTTTAATTTTTCTTAAGGTGGTATCACAGTAGTTACATAATTTTAGAATTTTGAAATTAAGGCGTGTGATTCCACAATGGCCAACTGAAGATTGAATCTCCCCAACAACCATTCATATAAATTTATAAACTTTCAATGTAGGTTAGGAAAGTGTATCTGACTTTTGAACTTGAAGTGCAGAAATGGAAGTTGCAGATGTTTTAAGTGGTTTGTCAGTGTAAAACTCCAGGATGGTATTCTTGCCATATTTTCACATGTTACTTATACAAAATTACTATTCTAGGTAGTGATCGCTTCCCTGTCGCAGTGTAGAAGTGCCTGTGTTTTTATTTATTGTTCAAATCAAAGACCAAAACATTTTCTTAAATATATTTTGTGTAATATTTTATTTGTATACAGTGTTGTTGATGAAATATTTAACTAGAGCATGATATTTTAAATGTTAAGATGTAACATATGTTAAATAAAGCTAATGGTTATTTTTGAATTTTAAAATTCGTTTTTTTGGGGGGTATGAAACTAGTTGATAAATTCTGCCAAACTATCGCTTATATGTACTATCTTGTACCATGCTTTCTTGAAATTTTTTTGTGTTTTTAGAGATGAAGATCCCTATCAGATACAATATTGGGGAAAGTAAAAAAGTGGAAATAAAGTAATTGTATTTTTAATTGTCATGTGTAATAATCATTTTGTTTTCCTGTATTTGATTACAGTTTCCTCAATCCATTTTCCCCAAAATCCATTGCAGTAATATTGAACAGTAAATTTTTCTGTTTCAGTGAATTATTCATTCAGCTTTACTTTTAAAATCTCAAAAGTACTTAGTGTCTTTAAAGAGAAGTGTGCATAATTACGTTTCTGTTTCCGCTGAGTAGAAAGTGTTCATCAGGGGCTGGGGATTTAGCTCAGCAGCACAAGCACCTGCCTGGCAAACTTGAGGTCGTGAGTCTGATCCCCGGTACCAAAAAAAAAAAAAAAAAAAAAGAGTGTTTATCTAGGAAAAGGCACAGCATTGTAGTGACTGTGTAATCTTCAGGCTTTTCCAATTTGGGGTTTGTAACCACAGTGATGAAATACAGAGACAGCCTCTACCGCTCAGGTTTCTTTCATAGATGCCACATGGAGAAGAAATTGCTAATGTTGAGTTAAAAACAAGTAGACACTTGATACAGTGCAAAAAAACCAGAAGGATAGTGTTGTGAGGAGATTTAGCAAACTGTCCTCTCCTACGTGGAATGTGGAGGCCATTTATAGGCAAAATATGCCTTTAGAGGACTGGATGTAGCTTTGAGGGCTGTTGTATGTACCTGGATCTAAAGGTTTTGTGGGGCCTGTATCTGACCTCTGCTAGCGCCTCTCAGAAGGCTCCTTGGCCATGTCAGGGTTAGAGAAGAATAAAAGAAGCTCCAACAACATCCACAGCCCTTAGGTTCACAGTTTGCCTGTGTTCATATAGCTTGACCGTACAGTCTCAATAGATTTCTCCTTTGAGAGGAATTTCCTTTTTTTGTTTTTTAGGCAGTCTCCTTCCTTGAGAAAAGAAGCAACACGTTTGGAGGCTCACTAGGGACATTGTGAGCTCCAGTGCGCAAGTGTGCTATTGTTTGAACATAGACACTGGTGTTGAGCTTTTTTTGTGTGGCTACACCCAAGTCCTGTTGATTTTTTTAGTTTGAAGGTCAAACTCAAAATACTGTTGTCGGGATTTGGACTTTTAATACCAGCAGTCCTTGGAAGGGATAAAAAGAGACAAGAAGAGCGTATTCCTCTTTCTGACTTTAGTTATACCCATCTCCTCCCTTGAGCTGCTCAAAAGAGACTGGAAAAAGATGAAGCTGGGAGAATAGGGTATTATATTTGAGAACAGTCCAACCTTTAAGACATCTTCCTTCTTTTCCATTTGTGATCAGTAACAATGTTGAATATTTGATAACTGCGGTCATCTTGGCCCTCTCAGAGACAGAAAGAGAAAATTAGATATTTGCATTTCCCAGGAATAGGAAATGAATGAAACTCTTTACTTGTGTCAAAGGTTAATTTCTCTGTGACGTGTCTTCCGATAAAATGTCAAATGAAATAATTCTTGTTTAGAACAGGAAAAACCAAATTAAAAAAAAAAAAAAAACAACAGGAAAAACCAAACAAAACACTTGGGAATGTGGCTCCTTTTGACTGTCCTTGCTAAGATCCCAGGGTTTACAAGTCTTCAACTAATGACGAAGCAGCTCTGTTTCAATGTATTTATCTTTTTGATGTTTCCAAGATAAAAGAAGCCATCTGGCCATCTAGCTAGGACATCCTGACCCTCTTCAAACTTACATGCTGGCTTTTTTGACTTTACATCCATTTGGCCTCTGATGCGTCTGCTGGCCTCAAACACAGCCCATGTTGTCATTAGTCACTTAGGTTTTCTGAGGCCTACCGGTGCATTCTGGGAATACAGAGTGACTCTTCTTACGCAGCTTATTTTAAGATTTCTTTTGTGGAAAGATGGAGTCCTGGTCGGGTATACTTCCTGTGTCACTGTCACTGTGATCTGTGTTCGGGAAATTTTCCTCCCAAGCAACTTTGGTGGCTTTTCAACTTCAGCAGTTCCTTTCCTCTATTGTGGCCTTGTGAAAGGGGATATATGGTTTGCACTGAAGCAACAAAGTTAGATGTTTGAATTTGGTTGTAATTGAAACTGAATAAGGTACTTTTAGCTTCCCAATAGCTGCCCTGCACCAAGGACTGTTCTTTATTCTACTCAAGCAGTGAACTGCTAAGTGGCCTTGGCAAGAGCTCCACCTCACTGCCTGAAACTTGTGACTGTCCTTTCCCAACCTGTCATCTAACAGCCCCCTTCATGCTCAACACCCTGGGACTGGGTTCCCTAACCATTCCGCTGACGTGAGGAACCCTGATCCAGGGCATCAACTTCTGTCACCTCTCAAAACATGTTAGAAAAATTCAAAATAAACAATCCTACCCTTGAGCTCTTCCAAAAACACGCTTTTAACATAAGGACTCAAGTGCAAATAGTATTTTGTTTGCCTGCATGTCAAGGCCCGTCATTCAATTGCTAGCACCTCAAAAAGCAACATGTGATGATTTTTTAATAGATCCTGGAGTTAGGTAGCAACTATCACTGTAATCCATTATAAAACCAATTTGGTTGTGGGTCATAACCAATCTGTGTAGCTTTCTATAGAGATGTGTATTTTAGCTATCTTTTTTCTTTTTAAAAGTATTCTCAAGCTGGATTCGGTGGCACATACCTGTAATCCCAACTACTTGCTAAGGTGAAGCAGGAAGATTGTAAGTTTGAGGCCAACCTGGTGAATTTAGAGAGAGCTTGTCTGAAAGTGAAAAATAAAAAGTATTGGGGATGTAGCTCAGTAGTAGAGCACACCTGAGTTTGATCCTCAATACTGGAAGAAATGAAATCTAGTACAATGTCTTACTTTCTGATTATACTTCTTGGCCATGGAAACGTGTTCTTTATGCAGGCTTCTTAACTGAAACCATGACTTTTTATAAATCATTTTGAAGGAAGGACTAAATGATTTGTAGAAGTTCCTGGGAAGCGGTTCTCTTTCAGGATTGTCTGTCTGCAAAGCCATTTCCCTGCAGTAAGGCTGAAGGAGGTCTTTGCTGAGTACTTGTCTTGCTTTCTGTCATAGACTGAGCAGCTGCCCTTGACTCCAGAACGTGGAGCTGCTTTCCTTCCTCTTTGCTCGAGGTGTATTTGAGGTGTTCAACTCAGTCTCCCAGCCAGAACACTGTGTCTCTGCGTTATTTAGGGACTGTTTCTCAGTCAATAAACACCTGAGCTCATGCTCAGCTCAATTGTATGTGCACGCATGCGAGTGTGTACATGTGGGGTACACTGACCCCCGGGTTCTGGAACTTCCCTGGGAAGGCTGACCTCCCACCCCCTGAAGCCTTCTCTCATTCCTGTTCTGGCATGTGGTTTCTGCTTCCATTTATCCATTAATACAATTCTGTATCTTTCAGAAATGAAGCATTCATGGCTGGTGCCACCCTAGGTCTTCGTTACCTGCTCACTGTTACGTAGTGATTCTAGTGAGGAGGTGACACTTGAGACTATCCATTGTGCTCACTTGGGAACCCCAGCATTATTTCTTGTCACACTACCATAGTAGTAGCATTTCACCACACTGGCCACTCCACCTCAAGATACTGCCTGCCTGGGGACAGAGCTCTGTCATCTGGATTCTTCAGCTCCTGACCAAAGCTGCATCTGACTTCCGAATCCTACCACCAGCCTGGTCCTGAGCACCTCTCCCTTGGGTGGCTCCTTTCTCACTCTGCAGGGTTACCTCTGCAGAAATTTATCCCAACGTTTCCACTTTGCCTTACTTTCTAAGTCAATCCCATGTCTTGGTCTTCCTGGCGGTGATGCTGTTGGCTCTTCAGTAAAACTTCCAATCCCTCAGCATCTCTGAACCCAAGTGTGTGACCTCAGCCTCCTTCCCTGGCAGGGGTCAGAAGAGCCAACTTTCCAGAGCCTGCCTGCCTGCCTGCTTCTCTCTGAGGCTGAAAGTCCTGCAATCAGTCAGACCCAGAAAATGGCCTCCTGTCCCTGTCTCCACCTGGCAGAATGGTCTCCTTGCCAGGTCTGGGGAGGCCCACTTTGTAAGGCGTGGAAGAGATTCCGCTGTACGGGCTCTGGTGTACCTCCCCCTGACTGGACTCCAGATCCTTTCTTGTGTGGTCCTGGGGATCTTCATGCAAGGGAAGCAAGTGCTGTGGGCTGCATAGCCCCAGTCCTCCTGATGCAATAGACCAGTATTCCTAGCTGTGAGGCAGCTGCGTGGGGAATACAGAACCTTAGTCAAACCCTTCCGTGTGGCTCTGAGCAGCCCAGGAATATCATGGAGTGGTGACGCCCCTCGTATCAAAGCAAGCACTGATATCTGAGTTCGGCTGCTTTGTTATTTGGGGCAGAGTACATTCTACCTTGACTTACTGATAAGCGCTCTGGGTCCAGGGTCAACCCCCCCCCACCTTGCAGGAGCTCCCCCTCCTCTGAGCACCCTTCCCCCTTGCTTGTCTGTTCCCTTGTGGTGACAAGTAGAGTTGACCTGGAAGGACCTGGGACGGAGCTGACTCCTGTCTCATTGTCTTCGTTGCTGCATTTGAAGATCTCAGTGGCCAGGAGGTGACCTTGAGAAGGAGGCTTTGGGACGTGTTCACAGACACTCAGTTCTTCCAGGCAGCAGCCCTTCTGCTGCCAAAAATTCCTGGGGTGGGTGGAAAGTGGCCCCCAGCCTAAGTCTGACTCTACACAAAGTCTCCCTGGCCTCCAGAAAGAGTCACAGCTCTTGCCCTCTTTTGACTCAGTGACCCTCTGCGGCTTTCCTTCCTCTTGGCCGAAGGTTCGGCACAGCTAGAGGCAGAAGGCCTTTTCCTCACTGCAAAACATGGTGACCAATGAGATGTTAACTGCTCACTGGATAACTTACTAGTCTGTGATGTGGAGACAGGAGAGCAAAAATGTGAAACCGTGCTGGTACAAGCAAAGCAAAGAGAAAGAGGCCGCAGGAAACATAATTGAGCAGAGACCCAGAATTGGATGAGATGTGCTGAGATCCAGCACAGGGCAGTATACAAGTCCTGCCTTGCCATTATGGCCTTTAGGACCCTTGAGGACCGGTGGTTAACTTGGAGGCTGGGGTGGCAGCCTTTGGTGGCGGCCTCTGCCAATTGGCTGTGATCCTCCTAGATGGTAAGCTGGAGAAACCAGGGAGACAGAAAAACAAAGCAATCAAATGTGAGCAACAGCCTCACATTTGGTTCCCCTCTTGGTGGGGTGAGAAATGAATGGCAGACATTGAGAGCTAAAGTTGTCAAGCTGCTTCTGTTTCTTTTTTGTTGTTGTTGTTACCGAGAATCGAACTCAGGGACCTCGTGCTTGCCAGGCAGGTGCTGTGTTGCTGAGCTTTATCCCTGGCTGGTGAGCTTAAAGTGGGTGGGAAATGCCCTTATTGATTTGATTACAAAAGCCTCTGCAAGTGAGTCACCATGGAAGGAATGCAGAAAGGGAAAACAACACACCCCTCAAGCCTAGAGAACTGCCTTCCTCACTAAGCCCCTGCTGGCTTGAAGAACAAACCAGATGCAGAGTGACCCCTGGACAGCCTGAGGGGCCCGGGCTGGAGAGGCGGGTCTCCCTGGTCACACCGCCAGAGGCTGGAGAGATGCCCACTTACACAGGCGGGTAGCACTTGTCTCTGTGGGCGAGGGCGTGCTCCACTCATGGGGTTGATCGCAGCCATTTCTAAAACCCACCTGCCAGGCACGGTGGCACAGGCCTATGATCCAACGCCATGGGAGACTGAGGCAAGAAGACTGCAAATTCAAGGTCATCCTGGGCAGTTTAGTGAGTCCCTGTCTCAAAAAAGATGTGGAGGTGTAGCTCAGTAGCACCCCTGGAATATTTCTACAGCATTGTAGAAAACAAGCAAATGAACAAACAAAATGCACACGTGGCACATTTTTAATAATATGGCTGTTGCAGTCAGGGATTGTGAGGAGAACAATTAGAATCAGGACATGGAGTTTATAATACTATTTTTATGATGGTGAGAGTTAAGAAAGTGCAGGAAATCTGTCTACAACACTAAAGACATAGACTACTTAGCCAAGGGCCTGAATCCCACAGCAATGTCCCACATGAGTCCAGATGAAGACCCAGAGCTCATGATAATGCCTCCCATGAGTCCAACTGGCGGTCTAGAGCCCACAAGCAGTCACGCCAGTCCCTTTTATGGATCTGTGCTGGGAAGGCCCAAAGGTCAGCGGTGGAAACTAGGAAGTCTATGCCTGCAGGGTGAAGGAGCTGTGCTGGTAGGTTGAGGGTTCTACACTGGAGCCGAGAAGTCACACTCACAACAAACACCAGGGCTGTCCTGAAAAGCACCACAGACATCCTCAGCGACACGGAGGCCCCGAGCTCCTCTGCTGACAAGCACAGTCGAGTACGTGCCAGGAAGTCAGCGTGACAGGTTCATCCTGGAGACCAAGCGGCACACGTCTTCCTTTCCGGAGTCAGGAAGCAATGCTCAATGTGAGGACCAGAGCTTCTCCAGGAGAACCTAACGGCTCAAATAGCAATTCGTAGGAGACCTCACAATGCCTCAGTGCACCTCCACACACCTCTCTTCTCCTTTTCCACATCTCTATTTATGCTGGCAACTTTCCTCAGGTGAAACATCTACGCTCAGCATCATGGTGATGTAATCCAGCTGGCATTAAGTTGACCACCAGTTTTTAATCCATAACAATGGCAGGCAATTTAAATATATTTGGCTTTATCCCAGGTCTGAACATTTTTCATCAGACCAACACAATATGCTAATTTGCTTAGATTAAATTGATTTGTTGGAATTTAAATATCATATAGTTTCTCTTAATGGGAAACCTAAATTATAAATAATTGAGTTTTTTGAGACAAGGTCTCACTATGTAGTTCAGGCTGACTTTGAACTCGCTGTGTAGCTCAGACTGACACTGACCTCAGTGATCCTCTTGCCTCAGCCTTCCAAGTGCTGGGATTATAACAATGTGTCATCACACCCAGCTGCAAAAAGCAAAATAAAGGTCAGATAATAGGAATCAGGAATGTAGGTTATTTACAAATGGGAAAGGGAATAATAAATGGGAAGGAGGAAAGAAAAGGAGAGGGAAAATAAACAAAATTAAGATGTGTCATGTACATGCATGGACTCCTCATGATGAACATAATCACTATGTACTGCACATGTATCATAAATTTTTTTTTAAGGATTGGTTTAGCAAGGCATGGTGGCACCTGCTTGTAATTTCAGCATTTGGGAGGCTGAAGCAGGAGGATTGGCCTGCATTTGAGGCCTTCTGGGCACACAGTGAATGCAAGTCCAGCTTGAACTGCATAATGAGACCCTGTCTCAAAAAACCAGGATTGGTTTATTGGGTAAATCTTCCACTTAGAAAACTTTAAGTTAGCCGGGTGTGGTGGTACATGCCTGAAATGCTAGCACTCAGGAGGCTGAGGCAGGAGGATCATTGGGAGTTTTATGGTAGCCTGGGCTACATAGTGAGGCCCTGCCTCAAACAAATAAAAAGAAAGAAAATCTCAATTTTGAATTAATCTGTAACTTACAGAAAAGTGCCAAAAAAAAAAAGTCCAAAATTACTATATACCACTACCCAATTTTCCTTAATATTAATACTTTACATAATCCTATCATAATTTTCAAAATCAGCACTTGAACAGTCAGCAACAGCCAGCATCGCTATGACTCTAGTGCCTAAACCTCAGATCTTATTTGAATTTTATGTTTTTTACTGTCTTTTTTCTGTTCCTGGATCCTATTTAGGGTCCCATGTTGCATTTAGTGTTATTTTTTCCCCTTGGTCTCCCATCTGTTTCTCAATCTTTCTGTGCTTCATGACTTTAACATTTTTAACCAGTACTGGGTATTTGTAGAATAATATCCTTTCGTGTAGGCTTGTCTGATGTTTTCTCACAATTGGAGTGAGGTTGTGCACTGCTGACTGGAGCGCAGCAGATGCAGTGTTTCGTTCTAATCATCGTACCAGGATCTGTGGAGGCCCACTTGGATGGCTCTCCTTGAATGAAGAGCCATTGTCTCCATTTTGGCTAAACCTAGCCCTGTTTCCCTGTATTAGTATGTACAGAGCTGGCTAGGACCTTTCCTTATCCCTTCAGTTGGCTTTCAGCAATGCAGATCAGTCTAGCTGAGCCAGGCCCCGGGTCAGTATGACCCAGCCCTCGAAGCTCCCTCAAAACACTGTGAGCTGACGCAGGGCAGGAGGGAGAGTCAAGCTCCACGCTGTGGGCTGGAATCAGCCTCCAGGTAAGAGGCTATGACTTCCCAGGCATAAAAGATTGCACATCAGAGCTGAAGCCCCAACCCCAAAACATTAGATAGTACCTGGAACTGGGTTACACAGAGCACTCTGTCTGCATATTGCAGAGGTGACCTCAGACCACCTACCTAGCCCAGCTACAGCACTTAAGCTTACTGGCACTTCTCACCACTGTCACAGCCACTCCCATCATCAGGAATTAATAAAGCCTGGGTTTGGCCCTGGGTTGGGACCCTTGTGCTGGTTAACCATCACCCTAGCTGGACTTAGGACCCCTGTGGCTCCCCACAACTATAGATATGCCTTAATGTCTTTATTCTCACCGTGAATGGCACTGGAAGTGGTAGATTGGAATCAACTTGCTAGGATTCCAATAATTTTCCTTTGGGATGACAAATACAAACTTCTCGGACCATGATGAGACCCAAGAAAGGCTCTCTATAGGGATCCATGATGTCACTGTACCTGTTACTGATAATACTGACCTTCACAGTGAGATTCGCTCTTTTTTTTTTGGCACCGGCAACTGAACTCACGACCTTGCGCTTGCTAGGCAAGTGCTTATGCCCCTGAGCTAAATCCCTGGCTCCAACTCCTTCTCTTTGTGGCTAAGAAATATCACAGGGGACATTTGTACCACCCCCACCTTTTCTTTGGTCTTTTTGAGACAGGGTCTCGCTATGCAGTTCAGGCTGGCCTTGGGCTCACTTTGTAGCTCAGGCTGGTCTTGAACTTGCAACAATCTTCCTGCCTCAGCCTCTTGAGTGCTGGGACTACAGGCATGCCACATCACACCCGGCTGTACCCTTAAAATGTACAAATACTAAATGTGGTAAAGCATGAAACTTTCTAGAGCCTGGTGTGTAGTGAGTGCTTGAAGAACAGCGGTTGCTTTTTTCACTGTCGTTATTCTCACTCCTCTGTTCCCTGTGTTCCTTCTCTGCTGCTTGGCTCTTCTCTTGTTTCTTCATTGTCTTCGGACATGCTCTACCCCAGTGGGGCGCTTCCTCACCTTAGGCTCAGCTGGCCATTCAGAATAGTTGTGGCCTTAAGTTTGCAAGAGAGCTGGATGCCTCTCAGCACATCGTCGAGTCAGGGCGGAGGCAGAGCTGCTGGGACCCAGGGGCCGGGACAAGGCCACGCAAACAGAATCCCGGAAGGGTTCCTCTGCAAGGTGTATCTGCCTCAGAGGTGCCCTTGGGAGGCCCTGTTGGCCCACGTCGCTGGGGGACAGAATGGAGAAGGACCCAGCTGGCGGAGCCCTCTGTCTGTAGACAGCGTGTCGTTTCCCCAAGTATGGGCTGGTTGCTGCACCAGGCGACCTGTCAGGACTCCCAGAGGGGCCCAGGCTGGAGGAGAGCACACGTGGGAAGCTCTGCACAGGTAAGCTGGGGGCACAGAGCTGAGCCCCGCTGTTTCTCAGCCAGCGTCCCTGACGCCGGGTGCCCGAGCACAGCCCCTTCTTGCTTTATTTACAGGATGGCTGTTCTTGGCAGCTCTCTCCACGCCCCAGACTCTTCCTCTGCTTTGGAGCATTTGGCTCTATTTTTACTCAGAGAGAGGAAAGCTCCCATGTTTGAAAATAGCTGCCATGGAGAGGACCTCTGTACCCACTGCTCTTGCTTGCTTGGCAGTGGCCCTGGGTACGCCTGTGCAGAGGGCACAGGAAGGATGGTGACAAGCACAGCCTGTGACATCTCCCCTCCCCACACCTGGGAGATAGAAGCCCCTCTTCCTGCACTGTGACTGAACGGGCGTGACAGAGCCATAGCCGTCTCCGAGCTGGCTCCTTCACTTGGAGAAGCTTCTGGTAAGAGGAAGAGTTCCACATGGGTGCGGCAGGAGGCTGGGAGAGCCACGGTGGCACAGGTGTCAGCCTTTCCATCCTGAGCTGTGTCACCCCGGTCTTCCCATCCACCGTGAGCCTTCTTTCCCTGATGTTCTGCCACTAGCCAGAGGTGGGTTCCTTGGTCCTGACTCGGACGGTAAAACCTGTTCCTTCGCTGCATTCCAGGTGGAGCCCAGTGCTGCTGCCCCCGGCTTCCCACGGGAGACCAGAGTTTAGGTCAGTGACAGCTCTTGCTGCAGGGAGCGGGCAAGAGGGTTTCTGCACTTGTCCTAAGGTAAAGAATGTAAGTGGGGAGATGTAGGAAACAGGGGGTGTCCTTCCTTTCTCCCAGAGTGTTCACAGCAGGTCTGGAGACTCCCCGGTGAAAAGATGCCGCGCCTTGGTCAGGGTGAAGTTTATAGGTGTTGGCACTGGCAACATGTGAAGAACCCAAAAAAGGAAAAGTGTATTTGTGTGTGAAACGCAGTTCCTTGGTGGGCTGGAAAAAACTGAGAAGAGAGGGGGTGCAGGGTGTGCCCTCAAGGTAGAGCTTCAAATCCGGGCAGTGAGAACCCTGGCTGTGAGGGAGAGGTGGGTGCTCCCTGCCACCAAGCATTCTCCTTGGTGTGCTGGGCCCTGGCAGTGCAGCTACTGAGGCTGGAATTGCTGATAACCTCTGGTTTTCGAAATCGACATGACCACACCTGAAAAGTGCTTGGTGTTGGTGAGGCTGGTGGAGTCGGGGGTCTGGCCATGTGGCAGGTGCTGTGCCAACAAGGAGAGAAGTGTGTGTCCTGGGACACTGTGACCCACCGGTCTTGGGCCACATCTCCTCTTGATTTTACAGGTGGAGAGCTCAGCCTGAGTTCTCTCAACTATCAAGGGGGGAGCTAGGATTTATAATTGGGGGTAAATGAGTAAGGTAGGTAAGGCCTCTCATTGCCAGGGCCGTGGAAGTGGTGGCGGTGGTAGGGAGATGGGTAATAACATTAAGAGAGATGAGGTGTCATGGCTTGTGTTTAGATGTCACCCACAAGCCTCATGCAGTCGTTGGTGGGGCTTTTTCAGAGGTAGCTGGATCTAGAGTGTATGATGCTGGGATTAAGGAAGTATGATTACTAAATCAATCCAATGAGTGGTTTGGCACTGCCCTAACCCCAGTAGCTTAGATAGAGTATAAAAGAGGCAGAAGAAAGCTGCTAAGGCCCCTTGTTGCTTTGCTACCTTTGGCCAGCCATGAGCTGTTCTCTGTGATGCCCCTGTGCCGTGTGCCACCCTGTCTTGGAGCCAGCCAATTAGGGACTGAAACCTCTACAAACTGTGAGCTAAATAAGCTTCTTCTCCTTTAACTTTTGGTATTGGGTATTTTGTCTCAGCAACAAAAAAGGAACTAAGACATGGACTTTCTTCTAGGAATGATCAACATGTCCAAAAGTTCATGTGGCGATGGTTGACCCTCTCTGATTATACTGAAAACCATTGAAAGGTATACTATAAATAGGTGAATTATATGGTATACAAATTATATCTCAATAAAGTTGTATCACAGATACAAATTTCATTGAATCTAAAAAAATAAAGTTAGGGCTGTGTGTTGGTTGCTTTTCTCTTGTTGTTTAGACAAAATACCTGACACCCAAAATGAAGGAAGGAAAGATTTATTTATCTTACAGTTTTGGGAGGTTTCAGTCCATAATCAGCTGGCTCCAAGGCAGGGTGTCGTGGCTAAGGGGCAACACTTCAAAGCAGCAGCCAGAGCAAAAGGGGAAGGGAACAACCTCTTCTCTTGGTTTATATTGTATACAGCCCCCTCTCCCTCCACAGCCAGTGTAGCACTCACAAAATCTGCTTGCCCTCCTTTGCACAAGATGACCATATTTACAAAGTAAGAACCCTGGTTCCCTGCTGAGTCTCTCAGTTAACTGCTCAAGTTGACACAACGTATCAACCATAACAGGCTGGTAATATAGCTCAGCAGTACATGCCTGCTCGCCAAGCATGAGGTCATGAGTTCAATTCCTGGTGTTAAAACAAAAATGAAAATGATAATAAAGTTAACAGAGGGTCTGTATTCCAAGCCTCATGATAAGGACAAGGGATGCCTGTCACGATTGCCCTTGTGCCTCACCCAAGAGGACCTCAAGAGGTACAGTGGTTGTAGAATAGAATTGACTAGTATTAATGTTTGTAAAAGGAAGCATGTGTGTGAATACATAAGAGTTTAAAATTTTGTGCTAACTAGACAGACTGATTGAATTTGAATTTAGTCCTTGTTTTCTTCCAGTTTTCCTGTGAAAGTGAACCTGGATATTTTCTGTTGTGCTCAGCTCCATATCTTGTCCGTAGTCACTGAATGAATTCAAGCAACAGGGTCATGTCTGTTGAAGAAAGAAAAGTTAGAGTGATGACCTATTTCTCCCGAGCGGGGAAGAAGGAGGAAAGCATTTATTGCATGTTGCTGTTTTATCATATCCTTTTCGCTTGTGCTATTCCAGTTCTTCACATGGACCCAAACTGCCTATGCAGGGTAAACTGAGGCTTAACTGTGGGTCACTGATGTCCAGGAGTTCCTAAGTTAGCCACGGTGGCACACACTTACAATGCCAGCACTGGGAGGCTGAGGCAGGAGGATTACAAGTGTGAGCCTTCAACTTAGTAAGACTACTACATGACTTATGAGACTGTGCCTCAAAATCAAAAATAAAAAACTGTGGGGATACAGCTCAGTGCGAAGGCCCAGGATTCAGTATACATTGCTAAAGGTGTGTGTGTGTGTGTGTGTGTGTGTGTGTGTGTGTGTGAGGGTGGTACTTCCTGAATGGACCCTTGGCCATTTGTCCAACTTCCAGCTACCCCTGCCTTTAGCTTTGTTACCCACCCAGGTCCTGCGTTTGACAGTTCACTTTGAGACCTGACTCTTAGGACTGTAATCTGTCAACTGTTCTCCTGCCCTGCCCAATGTCCCTGCCAGTCAGTGTGGACTGGAATTATTCTAGAAGCCAGCTTGCTTCTCAGAGCCTCCACATGTCTAGTCTTAGTGGCTTGTTTCTAACCAATAAGATACAGCAAAAATAATGGGCTGTCTCCTCCACAATTAGGTTGTAAATGACCTTGGCTTCTGTCTTAGCAGCTTTTCTGCTTTGCTGGCTTTCATGGAGCAAGCAGCCCCGTTGGAGAGGCCTACGTGAACTAGCAAACGAGGCCTTCGACCCAAAAGGCCTGAAAGACCCAAATCCTGCCAACCACGTGAGTGGCTTCAGGAGTCACTTCCTCCCCTGGTGACTGGTCCTTCAGATGAGACTGCAGATGACCTGGGCTAATCGCTTGACCAAAGGTAGAGGACTCACCTGTGCTGCTCCTGGATTCCTAACCCCCAGGAAGCTGAGAGGTAAGTGTGTGTTGTTTGAAAACACCAATGTGGGGAGAATTTGTTACTCAGTGTGAGGTAATGATACACTGTGTACGTGCTTTGTATTTTCTATCAGGATGTGAACAGATTGTGAAGCTAGTAAAGTTGAAGCCTTAGGGTTTTTTGCTTGTATGAGCCCCTTGCATGACCCTGGGAGAGTTCCTGGAATGAGGTCACATAGTCATATTTTTGTAGATTTTATCCAAAATACTTTAACTGCAATCAGTCAAGCTTGGTGCCTCTAACTACTCAGCTTCCTCTGCCTTGAGGCCAGTGCTGTGGAAACAGCTGGGGGTGTTCTGAGGATCTGGCTCAGAGGAGGCTGAGTCAGAAATGCTGTTAGCAGGACAAAAGGGTGTCTGTCCCAGTGGCTCCAGGTTACTTATGCGTAAGGCCATGCAGTTGCCAGCAAAGGTCAAGGCTGGGACTTGGCGGTTATGACCTGATCCCAGGTTCATCTCATTCTGATCCCATGAATTCAGCCCTTGACTAGGTTCGTTTTCACGTTTTCAGTGGTCCCAGAAAACACATGAGTCCTTGAAATTGTACAGCTCCTGTATGAGCAGATCTTGATAATTTTCCCCATATTTGAAAACACACAGCTCTAATATATAAAATAAAGCCGGGTGTGGTGGGACATGCCTGCAACCCTAGCACTTGGGAGGCTGAGGCACAACATTTGACACCCACAAGTTAAAGGAGGAGAGGTTTATTTTGGCTCACAGTTTGCGGAGGTTTCAGTCCGCAGCCGTCTGCCTCCCAGGGAGGGCGGTGTGGGAGAGGTGGGTGACAGAGGAGAAGGAGCCAGGGAGGTCAAGCAGGGCGGGAGGGAGAGACGCTGGCCGGGCTTGCCCTGCGCCTCGCACTGAGCTCCAGGCTTGTCCGTGTGCTACTCCACTGAAGAGCTGGGGATTTAGCTCAGTGGCTTAAGTGCCTGCCTGGCAAGTGTGAGGTCATGAGTTCGATTCCCGGTACCCAAAAAAAAAAAAAAAAAAGAAGAGCGTCGAGCCCTGGGATGCAGTCACCTGCCCAAAGCCCCACCTGGGAGCACATGACTCTTGGCTAGACACGAGTATAAGCCATAGCAGTTTTACCAATCCCCAGGCAAACTAAGTTTGTTTTCTTTTTTCTAAATTTAACTCAGGCAAAAAAGCTTTGGCTTTGAGGAGCACAGTGAAGGGAATGCACGATCCCGTGTCTTCTCATGAACAGTGGCAAGTGGCAGGCGAAATGGGGGAGGCCTGTGTAAGCAGAAGTGTGCAGAACAAGGTCCGCAGGTGGCAGTCACAGTCAGAGACACCTTTCTGTTGTTATTGTTGTTGTTATTTATTTGTTTTCTTTTTTTGAGGCAGGGTCTGGGTGTGTTGCCAGGCTGGACTTGAGCTTGTGGAGATCCTCCAGCCTCGTCCTCCTGAGGGCCGGCGTTATAAGCGAGAGACCCCTGGCCGTGTCCCCTTTTAAACACCCAGGATGCTGATGTTAGACTCGCCTCTGTCAACACAAGACACTGGAGCGGCCTCAGCCCTGACTGGTGGGGCTGGCCAAGGATACCAGGTTTGCACTGGGGCAGCTGAAGCCTGGGGTGCAGACCTCACAGGAGTCCAGAGCAGCTCACCTGGACCTGGGAGTGGAGTCAGGGGTCTTGTTGGGGCAGAGCAGGGGTCTTTGGAGGTTTGGAGCAGGAAGCTGGGGTGGGCAATGTGTGGGGCTAAAGGAAGCAAATGCTAGATTTAGGAATGCTGATGGAGGCCCTAGATGGCACTGGCTGTGTCGTCTTGGTGGTGATACTAGTCTTTCTGGTGCTTAGAAGGCTTTCCAGCCATTCAATTCCTGTCATCTATGTGAGTAATCACATCCAACTATCTCATCATATCTCATTTAAACATAACTCAAAAATTTGGAATCTGTTATTGCCCTTTTTAACATGATCTTTGTAGTTGTTAGCTCTTTTACCTCCCAACCTGCCTGAGAAATAGTAACCTTTAGGAAAAGCTTGGGATCTTAATCTTTTTTCTTTCTGTTTATTGTTGTTGTTTGTTTGTTTGTTGAAAAAAGCTCTTGCTACATAGTCTAGGCTGGCCTCTGATTTGTAATCCTCCTGCCTGAGCCTCCCAAGTGTTGGGACACGGGACGTGCCACCGTGCCTGCCTGGGCCTCGGCTTGTCTCACTCTCAATGTTGATTATAGATCACAGGCTAAGAAATCCTTTTTTAGTAGGATTATATTCCTTTCCTTAACATCTCAAAAAGAGAGTTGACTGTTTAAACAACAATAACTTTGCGTTATGGGGTTTGTGACGTATGTAAAAGTAGCTGGGGTAGCTCAGTAAGAGTGTTCGCCTAATGTGCTTGAAGCTCTGAATTTGATTTTCAGCCCTACGTAGAAAGAAAGAAAGAAAGAAAGAAAGAAAGAAAGAAAGAAAGAAAGAAAGAAAGAAAGAAAGAAAGAAATGTAAACAGTAACATAAAGGTCAGGAGAGGAGAAATGGAAGTACACTAATACCTCAGTTCACAAGTGCTTCTGTTTATGGACAATTCAGTTTGCAAACAAAAGTGTTCAGTAAAATTCTGCTTCTGTTCAAAAACTCCACATCAGGTGGCAGACTTGACAATGATCGTCTTCCCTACCTAAACACAAATGCAGCCATTGTCCCCCAAATCGTAAAACAAATTAAATTCATAAGCTGAGGTACTACGGTATACTGTTATAAAGTTCTTAATGGGTATAAAGTTACTAGGAGGTAGAAAAGTTACAGACACATACAAAGAAACCCGGGAACCACCAGAGTGAAAAAAGAGGCCAGGTGCGGCAGTGCACACCTGTAACCCCAGCACTCGCTGTAATTTGAGCCCAGCCTGGGCTGCATAGTGAATTCAAGGTCAGCCTAGACTCATAGTGAGACTCTGATGAAGAAAGAAAGAGAATCAGCAGTGCTTACCAGAGAAGCAGATTTAATGCAAGATATACAAACACAGTAGCAAGAATTCACAAGATTGGCTTACAACTGCCGAGTCAGGTAGGAAAAACACAAAAGGGCTGTGTGTGCTCTGGGATCCAAGGATGCAGTCAGAGCCCTGGAGCTCACGTCAGCATCCATCTTCACATCAGCGACCAAGGGGTCTGCACTGGAAGCCGGGAGACCACAACCAAGGGAATGGAAGCCTGGAGTGACTCTGAAGACGCAGACCCTTTTCCTCCATTCAGGCTGCAAGCCCATGGGTAAGTATGGCTGGCACCCAGGCTGGGTCTTCTGTCTTCAGTAAATCCCTTCAGCCACGCCCAGAACTGTGCTGACCCAGTGTAGCTGGTGTTTCTTATTCAAGTTGACACAGCAGTTAATAACCATCAAAAGAAAGAAAAAGAAAGAAGAAAGAAAGGAAGATCAAGAATGAAAAGAAAAAAGCTTAGTGCTAATAAGCCAATAAAGAAGAGAATTAAATAATAAAATACGCTTGTTATACCTGGTATCTAAATGTCCTCCCAAGCTCATGCAGTCGTAGTGGGGCTTTTCAGAGGTGGCTGGATCTAAGGGTGTGTGGTACTAAATTAGCCCACTCATTGATTGGTTTGGCGAGGTTTTGGTTGTGGATAAAGCAAAGGCCCAGCCTCATTGTGGACGGCACTAGTCAAGGAGCAGGTAGCCTGGATGGGGGTAAAGGAACGGAAAGAAGCAGCCTGGCTGCTGCGCTGCTGTTTTGCTGCTTTGCTGCCTTCTTGTTTCCCCTCTGTGATGCCACCTTGACTTGGGGCCAGCCAACTTTGGATTGAAACCTCTGCACACTGTGAGATAAATAAGCCTTTTCTCCTTTAACTTTAGGTGTTGAGTATTTTTTCTTACAGTGAGAGAAAAATAACTAAGACAATGCTCAAACTACAAGTAGGCTGAAAAAGAAGAGGGAAAAAGGAACATATAGGACAAGTAGAAAACAACAAGATGATTGGCTTAAACCTAACTATGTCAGTAATCATATGTGATGAAAGTGATTTAAAGAGCCTTATTAAAAGGCAAAGAGGTACTAAGGGGTTAGCATGGTGGAAGAGAGTTGTCTAGAATGCTGGAGGCCTTGGGTTTAATTCCTAACACGCACCCGCACACAAACAAAAGTTAGAATAAAGCAAAACCCAACTAGATTCTGCTATTTGATGCACACTTAAATTCAAAGACTCATAAGATAAAAGCACAAAGTGTGGGGACAAAATATACACGTGAAGTAGTGAAAAGAGGCATCTGAGTTCCAGCAGATACGGAATCTGTGAATCACCATCTGTGTGAATCTTCCGTGCTGAAGTGCAGGTGTGCCTGCTGCACCCCGTGGCACCCTTTCCTGCATATTTTGATCCAGAGATTGTCCTGGGTGAAAGCACTTGTGCAGGTGTTTGAGTTGTAAGCCAAACTAGCTTTTCCCAAGGAACATGATTACCAAGGGAAGGACTGCCAGACAAATGATGGTTGTCGGACTTGTGTGTTTGGTAGACACTTTCTTGAGAATGAACCAGGTGAGTGTATCGCTTCAAAGGAAACAACTGACCAAGAATAAATTTTAAATTTGCTAATGTGATTTGATACCTTCTTAATATATAAAGATTTTTCTGATGACACAAGTGGTAATATGAATGAATGTGATATTTTGGCATTGTATAATAAAATATGTCAGTGTTTAGGTCTGCATAATTCAGTGAATTGGTATTTCCAATCATGATATTAAAATAGTGTACATTGATAAAAGATCCATTCAAAGTGCAAGTTAGGTTAATGGATTTTATAGGAGCAGAATATAGAAAGGTCACTGTTAGATTTCAGGTTCCACATGGCAACTAACTTAAGAAACTATCACTTGGAAGTTTTGGTGTAGCACCAAAGAATAATACCCACAATTATTATCTGAAAAGGCTATTTCAAAACTTATTCTCCAGAAAAAAAAATTCCTCTCCAAGCAGGTATGGTGGTGCATCCATGTAATCTTAGCAGTCTGGGAAGCTGAAGCAGGAGGATTGCCATTTCTAGCCCAACCTGGGCAACCTAGTGACTTAGCAAGACCCTATCTCAATCAGTCAATCAGTCAATCAGTCAATAAGTCAATCAATCAACAAATCAATGGACTTGGGATATATCTCAGTGCAATGACCTTGGGTTTAATGCTCCATACTACCAAAAAAAAGTAAACAACCAGTGAGTTAGTAAACAAAATCCATCTTGCTGGGCATGGTGGTGCTCGCCCGTAATTCTGGCATTAAGGAGGCTGAGGCAAGAGGATGCTGTGAGTTGGAAGCCAGTCTGGACTACACAGTGAGTTCGAGGCCAGCCTGAACTGCATAGTGAGACCATGTCTCAAAAAACAAAACAAAACAACAACAAAAACAAACAAAAGCCCCCACAAAAACCCAAAACCAAAACAAAAAAACCCAAATCCTGATCTTTTAGAGAACTGAACACACCATTCTAAAGAACTCTTGGGGTAAATAATCAAATAGAAAAAAAAACAAATAGAAAATTAAACATTATTTGCCTTATTTAGACAATTCATGAGAATGAGGATGAGGTAGGAGATTAGGACTGGAACAAGTGGGTATGATTTTTCAGTCATGGAGACCCAGTTACATTTCCAGAGCACAGAATCCAGAGTGACCAGGCGTTCCTGAACCCTGGTGAGACCCATCAGGAAAGGGCCACCTTCCGGTCTTCATTTACACTTGTCATGAAACCAGCTGGGCCTTCTGGGGACAGCTTAACCCAGACACCAGGCCAAGCAAGTTTCTGACAGGACAACTGGCCCAAACTCCTTATTTGCCTGAGGGAGAAGCAATCTAGGAAGGAGTAGTGAGGGCAAGGCCGTTGCTCCCTGGGGCTGCTGGCGCCTTTTCTCTGCTCTGGAGCGCAGTGTGAGAGGTATTTTTTCCAGCTTCAGCAAATGTAGACCCTTGCTGCCTTTTCTGTGTGCCTGACCCAATTCAGGACACTGAGAACCTGGAAGGAATCTCTTTGATACCTAAAAGCTAATAATAAGAATATTTCATACTAAAATTGGTGGCAGCAAAGTACATATTGGAAAATAATAGCCTCAAAGACTTCATAAAAGGACAAGAACTATTAAAAACAACTGAATAAAATCTCTTAAGAAAGGAGGAAATAAAAAGATTCTTAGAATAGAAAAAGTCATCTCTAAGAATTTATTTCCAGCCCACTCTCCTCCCCAAAAACTGAAAAAGAAAAAAAAAAAAAAGAAAGAAAGAAAAATATAGCAGAAAACTCAATTTTCTACAAGTTATAAAACATTCACCACTTCAGGCCTCAGTCACAGAGAGTACTTGCTGTGTAGGAAACCAAGATCCATTTGAGTGGTCCACACCCACTGGTTATTTGGATATCTGGAGACTAAACATTTGGGAGTGCCCTTAATGGGGAGAAGGTGTCAGATTTTCTTTCGGATCTTGGGCCCTGGGCTCTAACCATTTTGTCACTGGAAAGTGTTCAAAGAATTTCCAACAGAGATTAAAAAAAAAAAAATCTAGACCTGCCCTACCCACAGAATTACAGCTGGAGGTTCACTGATTCCCACCATGAAAGAATTTTTAGAGCTAGAAAGGCGTAATAGAATTTATTAGGCAGAAATTTAAAGGGTGCCTGTGGGGAACCACTCGGACTGCTGCAAAGCTCAGGGGTGTCGAGCGCTCCTGAGGACGTGAGCCAGCCGGCTGGTGCAGGTGCGCAGCAGGATGCAGGTATGGAGCTATGGAACCGTGACTAGCACAGGTGAACACACATACGCTGCTTACAGCACTGTGGAAGAATGTGAATATGGAATAACAATAACAATATGGAATGTGAATATGGAAAACAAGCTTTTGCGCTTTTGTGCTCTGCTCTGTGTGGCCTGCTGTTGTTGCTGATGTCTTGCACACACGCGTCCTTTAACCTGAGGACCTCACCTGAGCAAATCTGCGCCCTCCTCCCCGCCCCGCCCCTGCAGCGCATAGGCCCGAGGGAGATCTGGAGCTGGGTGTATTCATGGACTTGGGGGTGACTTCAAGGTATGTGATGTAGGGTGTACATTCCTGCTGCCTGTTAAATTACCCATCTGGCTGTGTCAGAATGCAAACCACGAGCATGTGTTTGAAGTTTAGAAATGCTGTCACTAAAATTGCTGTTCTTGAAGGTGGAGGTCTGCCGGAGCAAGCGTAGCTGCAGGTGAGAAGCACAGGCCCAAAGCTGTTTATAGGGTTACTGTGTATTTAAGACCCTTAGGATTTTTTTTTTTTTGAGTGAATTTCCTGGGAGAGAAAAACTTAGGTAACTTCTGTGCTCTGAAACTGCAGGGATTTTTTTCTTCTTCTTTTTTTTTTTCTTTTTCTTCTTGTTTTTTGTTCTTTAAGGCAGTCTAGCTATGTAGTTCAGACTGGTCTTGAATTCACTATGTAGTCCAGGTGGGCCTCAAACCCATGGTGATCCTCCTGCCTCCACCTCCCAAAGGCTGGGAATACAGGCATTTAGTACAATATCTGGTATTTTTTTTTTCCAAAAGCACATGTTATAATCAGGTTTGCAAGGACATAGATTTAATACAGGACACATATGCAATAGGATTGTTTTATAATATTCATGCAAAGAATCAAATGCAAAACAGTACAAGAAGTCTGTCCATGCACTAGAGACCCAAAGAACCCAACTGAGGGCCTGGATCCCACAGCAATGTCCTCCACGAGTTCAGTTGGAGGCCTAGAGCCCACAGCAATGTCTCATGCAAGTCTGTATCAAGGATCTGCACTGGGAAGATGCAAAGGTCTGCGATGGAAGCCAGAAAGTCTGCATCAGCAGGACTAAGGATCTGTGCCAGCAGCCTGACGGGTCTGCATAGGAGCAAGGAAGCAACACTCAAGGTTAAAAACCAGAGCTTCCGAGATAAGAACCAGAGCTTCCCCCTAAAACACAACCACAGCCGTCCTCAGCACCAGCAAGGACCTGAGCTTCTCCAAGATGAGAACAGCCAGGTTCACATCAGGAGAGCCAACATAACAAGCTTCTCCAGGAGAATCAATAGCAAGCCATCTTCCCCTCCGGTTCTGCTTTTATGCTGTTGGCAACAGTGCTCTGGGTGGGCCTTCCACACCCAGAACTGTGCTGATTTAGTTCAGCTAGGGTGCCACAAGCTGATCATCAGTTAATCCACCTCAGCACAATTCCAAACTTCTGATTTTCCTTACCTATTTTCTACGTATCTTTTTTTCTTCTCTCCCACCTCCCTACTTCTCCTCCTCATGTAGAAGCACAGTGCTCCCCAAGGCCCTGAGAGGGTGACTCATGTGAGTACGTTGTTCCTGGACTTGGCAAGCGGCCTATGTTTTGTGGTAAGTGTGATTGGTAAGCTGTTCCCCAAACTTTGACTAAAAGGTTTAAGGGATCCAGGAATTCCAGAAATCAGGAATCTTTGGGTAAGGTGTGAAGAGATGCTCTCGTAGGTGGCCAAATTCTGGCCCATTACTGATGAATTAAGGTCAGCAGGTGATAGAACTGCTATTTACCTCACAATGTTCCATCTTTAATGACGTGGCACAGAACGCCATTTTCCAGGCCTGGCTGCGGAAAACAGTCTTTTCACAGTTAAAATTTGAAAAGATCTGAGTCAAGAGCGCTGGCACAAACCTGTAATCCAAGCAGTCTGGGAGGCAGAGGCAGGAGGATTGCAAATTTGAGCTCAGCTTAGCAACTTGATGAAATCCTGTCTCAAAAAAATTTTTTAAAGGACTGGGGATGTCATTCAGTGTGAAGGCTGTGGGTTCAACCCCCTAGTACCGAAACAAACACTGGAAAAGGATCTGGTACCAACCTGTGCCCTCTCACCTTCTCTTGTAGCTGCTGGTGAAAGAGGTGCGCTTCTTTCATATCTTTTTTTACCCCCATTCACCCTTTCCGGCACCCATTATTGCTTTCTCGGGCTGGAGATGCCTGTGTGCCCGTTGGTGTAACAGCACTCCGTGCTGTAGCACGAGAGCTCACAATGTCAGATAGGATGACTTGAGGCTGCTCCTCAGGTGTCTGCCGGGGATTTCTGGGAATGCCCAGGGTTGGGTCTCTGATAGCTTAGGCACCATCTGCTTGGATTCTTCCATTCAGCCTGAAGAAATTTCCATGGACCATGCTCTCGTAACAACAAAGACTGGCTATGGTGACTTTGCTCATGATAGCTTGCCCTGTGTCCTCCGGGATGTTCTTTTTATTTGGTTTTTCCTCTTTCATTTGGCCCCAAGCTCACTCTGCAAAGATAGTTTCTCGCTCTTTACTTTGCCTTTTCAAATAAACTTTGCTACTGCTAAAAAACAAAACAAAACAAGAAGCAAACAAAAAACCAGCAAGGATTATGTGTAGGCCATTTCCCTTTCACCTAGCAAGAATTTTCAAGCACAGTATTTTCAAACCATCTTCAGGCAACACACACACACACACACACACACACACACACACACACACACGAGTTCTCCTAGGGGAGGAGAGACCCCTGAAGAGATCTGACTCTACCAAAGAAGCAGACACCCTCTTACATTATGATAGGAGACAACTTTGCTAGAGCATTTCCTGTTTAACGTTTGCATAACATTAATGAATCGGGCAGGTGGTTTGTCCGAGAATAAAGGGAGAGTCCCAGTGTTCACTTACTGCAAAACAGAAAACTGCTCTCAGCTTTCAAAAGGCAGCTTTAAAAAGTTTGTGTCTTCAGCCTCTACCATGCTCTGCCTTTCTGGAGGAGCCAGCTCCTTTTAAGCACTTAGGGTCTGGAAACAGCCTAGGTGCTGGCAGAGAGAGCTCCGTGACACTCAGCACTGGCTCTAGGGATCCCTGTGCCGGTTCTCTGGACCGCAGGGCCTCCGTTACCCAGAGTAACCATTAGGGGAAGTGCTTTGGTGAGATGTGGGGACTTGCGCTCAATCATAATTTATAAAGGCAAGGTAGATCTCATCCGTGCAGTGAGTATGGCCTTGTGCTAGGAACTGAAGGCTACAAAAATGAACAGGGTGAAACAGGGTATTACACATGTCAAAGCGGTGTTCTACTTTATTCATTGCAAAGGGAGCTATCTGGTGATCAGAACTTTAACCATGTGCTCCAAGCTGGTCCCTGGCAGCAGGCACCTGACCTGTGGATTCTGATGGCATGCCCCTCCCAGGATAAAGCATCCCCCTTTTTTTTAGGACTGGGAACCAAATTCAGGGCCTTGCCCTTGCTAGGCAGGCGCTATGCTGCTGAGCTATATCCCTGCCCCAAGGCATCACTTTTGAAATAATTTTTCTAATAATGTTTAACCTGAACCACCAACCTCTAGTTGACAGGAAACATGAATGATAAACAAGTTCAACTGCATTACACATACTAGCTGAGTCCAGCTGACCGGGTAGAACCTTGGCTGTGTTTATTAGCTATAAATCCAGGAGTAATCTGGCTTTTCTGGGACTTAGTTTTCTCTCCTGTAAAGTGAGTCTAATTCAAGTTCCTCCCTGGACAGTTCAGATTTGGCCTTGCTGGGTAATGATGCATTAAAATACGAAGTTAAGACGTCTGAGTTATAGCTCAGTGATGGAGCACTTGCCCTAGCGTGCATGAGTTTGGTCCCCAGTACCGCCAAGAAAGAAAAGCATAACACGCACAGTAAGGCAGTGTGACATTTGTGACGTTCTGTAAGAAAAATGACCTAAATTCTTCAGAAAGTCAGTATCTTAAATAAAAGGAAAAAAGGGGATTGTTCTGTATTAAATGAGACTAAAGAGAAATAACCAAATGCAATGTTTAATTAAGTCTTAATTTGAATCTAGTTGGAAAAATAAAACAAAACCTGCTGAAAAAGATACTTTTGGGAGCAATTTGAATATGAAGTGGATATTAGATGATGTTAGGGAACTGTATTGTTATTGATAGTATTATTGTTCTTCTCTTTTAAATCTAATTTTGATTGAACCCAGTGTTCAAAAATGCTAAGCAAGAGCTCTACCACTGAACCACATCCCTAGCCCTTTTAAATTTTTATTTTGAAACACCTTCTAGGTCACTCAAATTGGCCTTGAACTTAGAATCCTTTTGCCTTAGCCTCCCAAGTAGCTGGGATTACAGTCGTGCAGCAGTACGCCTGGCTGTAAAAGATGTTCTTGTTCTTGGGAAATGCTTTCTGAAATAATTAGTGGTCAAGTGTCTTGAGGTACAATTCATTTTCAAGTTGTTCAGCAAAATCTTAAAAAATCTTAACAAATAATGAATACAAATGAAGTCCATCCTACTAGGCATTTCAACTTTTTGACAGTTTTAATAACGATGGAAGAAAAATAACATTTTTCTTTCAAATTTTCCTTTTATTCTATGTATAGTCTTCAGTTTATAATAGTTTGGCTTGTTTTTTGGACTTCGTGATGGCATGAAAGTGGCACATTTAGTAGAAACCATACTTTCGCACTGAAGGTTGAAGTGGCTGGGTTTGCAGTCGTGCTCCTCCTACCTCGGCCTCCCAGGGGGCTGGGATTACAGGCCTGTTTCTGCCGTTATTATCAGGAGGTATACGGGGCAGTGGTTGGGCCAGCATTCCAGGTAGCACTGGGGTTACAGTTCTCAGCCTGTCTGCTTCTACCACTAACCAGGTGACTCTGGCTGAGTCTCCCATAATTTTCTTTCTATTACACACCTGTCACTGTGCTCAAGCTTTATTTATTTATTTGTTGGATTTTTTGAGACAGGGTCTCACTATGTAGTTTAGGTTGGCCTTGAAATATGTAGCTCAGGCTGGCCACAAACTCACAGCCATCTTTCTGCCTCAGCCTCCCAAGTGATAGATTACGGGCATGCACCGCTATGCATAACCGTCAGAAGCCAAGGACCATACAAGCCTGGCCTCAGAGAGCTGCCGATCCAGTTGAGACATCTTTCAACAGCTTGTTTTGTTTGTTCAACAAAACAAAGAGGAAGAAAATCAGAATCATGGCTCCAGAAAGTTCCATCAATTCTGTCACAGGATTAGGGAGGGGGATTCATAGAAAAGGCAGTGTTTGTTCTTCAGGATTTTGATAAGCAAGGGTGGGTGGTGTTCGCAGAGGACCATAACGACTAGGGAGGTTGGATGGTTTTCTCATGGTTGTAGACTGCTGATCTATATTTGGTTTGGTCTCAGAATTTGACCTCTGAGCTTGACATTCTTCTATTTCTATGAGGCACAAAAAAGGTTTCCTGTCTGTTGGCTAGGAAGGAAACTGCTTGCTTAGTACTGGTGCCAACTCTGCTTTGATTTGAAACCTGCACTGATGGATCTTTGAACATGTGACCATCCCACTGCTATTTGATTCAAGAAAATTTGAAAAAGGAGAAAGAAATTCTTGAGCCACAAAGCCCAGGATACAGTTACCACTCTTTTCCATATAGGGCAGCAGGTTCTGAATCACAACACAGCTATGCTAAGAGGTGTAGGGACAGCTGTAATTTTAAAATTCAAATGCCATTTTTGTTATTAACTACAGGTTTAATAAATGCTGTCAAATTATTTAATCTATGTCTTATCAAAAAGGATTACTACTACTTCTTCTTCTTCTTCTTCTTCTTCTTCTTCTTCTTCTTTCTTCTTCTTTCTTCTTCTTCTTCTTCTTGTGCCTGGGATCAAATTCACAGCCTCACCCTCTCCAGGCAGGTGCTTGTGCTGCTAAGCTATCGCCCCAGGTGCTTGAGCCGCTGACCTGTATCCTGGCCCCTCAAAAAACTGAAGAGCACTGAAAGTTCACAGGTTTGGGAATCAAGCTGGCTAGAGTTGAGATCCTGGTGCTCTGCTTATCACCTGCGAGCCCAGAAATAACTTCACTTCTCTGAGACTCAATTTTCTCTACTGCTAAATGGGTATGATTCAAATATAACTGCTCAGCTCTGGTCTTGAGGGATAACTATGTATTAAAAAACTAAAAAGACATAAATCAGTGAAAAATTAAAATAGAATATAGTATATAGTATTTATTTGAAACTGGGGCATGTTTTGAAGTGCTGGGCACTGGTAATTGATAGCTCTCTTTTTTCTTTTTCTTTCTCTCTTATTGGCAAGTAAAATAATGCCATTGATTATATCTCTTTGGTAGAAGAGGTTACATTAGATAAAATATGACAGATTCTGTATTGGGGTTTGCCTAGAAGACAGAGTAAGTTACACTCCACACATCAGAACTTTGAAAAGTCCTCTCCAAATGTCCTACTCTTGGCCCAGATTTTCTTTGCCTCTGTGGTGCCCTTGACCGTTCCCCCTCTGCCTGCACCCTGCCAGCCCTGGCCACCTCTTCCCCACATAGTCCCTCATCGACCTCCTCTACTTTCTCTTTACTTCCCTGAGCACTCCTAATCTGTCCCCTTTCTCTAGTCACTTGGGGTCTCTATGTCTTTTAATTTTTAAAATTTATTTTAATTTAGTTTTGTTTTGTTTTTGGGACAGGGTCTCACCATGTAGTTCAGGCTGTTCTTGAACTCACCGTGTAGCCTGGGCCAGCCTCAAACTCAGGGCAGTCCTTCTGCCTCAGCCTCCTGGATGCTGGGATTACAGGCGCGTGCCATCACACTTGGCAGTCCGTGTCTTTATTCCGATTCCAGTTCAGCTTTGTCTCTCTCCATTTTTCTCTATGTCTTTCTTTAATTCTTCATTTCCCTTTCCCAGGACCATCTATCAAAGAAAATAAAGGCTTAGGAATCTGTTTCTTAGAAGGCAAAGAGCAGGAAGGCGATTATAAATACTTAATACCTTGTGGCTTTATGGATGATAGTATCTGCCTCTTGAGGTTTTTGTGAGCATTAAATGGGATTGGGAACATAAAACACTTCGCAAATTGCTGGCACATGTTACTAGTTCAGTAACTATTAGCTGTCATTATTTACTATTCTTTTATAAATGATTGTGCCATCCATATTGTAATAAAAAAGAAGGGGAGTAAAAGAACAGAGACTCAACCCTGTCTCAACACTGTATTTTCCTACCAGTAATCGTAAGTTCCTTGTTGAAATTTTCATTTTTGTACTTCTCTTGTGACACAGTGTTCTTAGGAATCCCAGTCCATAAATGGAAACATAAACGAGTGGAAGAAAGTCGTTGTGAGTTTTTAATGCCTTTAAACATGTAGCATTCTGTGATATTTTTAGATCCCTGTAGAGAGGGATTCACTGTCATCTCCTTCCAGTATCCATTCTCTTTCCAGAAGAACATCCTGCAGAAATTTTTTTCAAATAAAAAGGAATGCTGTTATCTGTTATTCTCCGGAAGTACCCAAAGAGGACTGTAAAGAGAAGCGTTAAAATTTACAGGCATATTTTTTTCCAGTACTGGTGATGGAACCTAGGGACTTCACAATGAGCTACTGTGCAGACATTTTTTAAATTTTGAGACAGCGGATCGCAAAGTTGCTGCCTCTGAGTTGCCTGGGCTGGGCTTGAACTTGTGATCCACTTGCCTCAGCCTTTGAGAGTGCTGGCATTATACCGCCGTCATTTTTAAAAACGATTTCCTGTTTCTAGTTATGAAAGATAAGAGGAAACTGCAGTTTCAGCAGCACACTGTGGCCTCAGCTATTATTTCACCTTCCCAGAGAGGGCTTTGAAGAGACACCCCAAAGGCTGAGACCAGAAAGCAAACCCTGATGTGGACTGAACTGTGTCCCCAGTGTACGTGGATGGCCTAGTGCCCGATGCCATAGCATTTGGAGGGGAGGCCTTTAGGAGATGATTAGGATCAGGCAAAGCCTTGAGGGGTGGTGAACGGGATAGCGTCCTGGTGGGAGGGACCACAGAGAGCTGCTTCCTGAGCAGACACCCACCAGTGGCCGCCCCTGGCCAGAAGAGGTTCAGAGTGAAACCCACGGTACAGCTTGACCTTGCACTTCTAGCTCCCAGGACCGCGAGAAATAAATGTCTGTGTTTAAACCACTCACTCTCTGGTGTTTCCTGTGGCAGTTCAAGCTGACTCAGACAGTTAGTGGCCCTCTATAGTCAAAGTCAGCAGAAGGGTTGATACAGAGGCTCCTGAGACCAGCTTCTGCACGTGCAGGACAGCTTCTTAAAGTAGTTTTTAATTCATTTGTTTATTTATTTTTTGCCGTGTAGCTCAAGCTAGCCTCGAACTCACAGCTATGCCCTTGCCTCAGCTTCCTGAGCCCTGGGATTACAGGCGTGTGCCTCTGCGTTTGGCCTCCTAATGTAGTCTTGTTACCAGAATTCTGGGGTCACGTCCCACGGTGAGAAAAATGAAACCATGGACAGAGGAGACAGCATGCAAGCAGATTTGTTTAAAAGAGATAAAGGCAAAGAAGTAAAAGATAAAAAGGCAAAGAAGTAAAGCTCCTGCTGGCTGGGCGGGGGTTCTGAGTAGGATACTCAGGAAGGCCATTTGTCTAGGGGATTCTAAGGGGCTTAGAAGGGAGCTTGGGCCACTGTGTAAGCAATGTAATCTCCACCCTAAAGGGGACTGCACACTTTCTAGGGTCCAATCTATGCAGTGTTCATGCAGTAGCATCCATGTGCCCTTGAGCCAGTGGCCTACCTGGCCATGCTTGAAGAGGGTCCCAGGTTGCCCAAGGACACCTGGCAGGTGTTTTGTGAGATCCCTGGAGGCCCATGACTCAACAGACTCCATCCAGGGGCTGCTCTCCTTACTGCCCAATGGAATTCTAACTCTTTTCATGTTAATTTTTTAATAATAATTTCTGTTCTAGAATGATACCTGAGTCATGAATGAAGGGATGGATATGTTTGCAATGGTGTAAAACCAAAGGAAGTCTTGATGAATCTCAAAATTAGGGCATCCTATTTTTAGCATGGTTGCACTGTTCAGCTTATCTGTTCCTTGATTTCTTTGGGCTCCCGGTGGTGGGGGGACGGCTTTCCCATACACTGGCCCTCAGGGCTGCAGCACGAACCCTTTTTCATTCCCTAGATCCCTTTTATATGTGAGGAATAGAACAGAAATCCCTGGTATGATTTCTGGGAAATCAGGGTCTCTCCCCTAGAGAGAAACTCTTAATCTATGTAACTCTTTTTTAGGCTCTGAGAGGAAAGAAAAAGATGATAAATTTAGAAGCAGTTTCCTGGGAAGCCGAATGACATAGAAAGCACCCTCTGTCCTCTCTCCAGTTTGCTGTGTTTGAATTGTGCTCTCTATGCGAGATGGAAGAAGAAATTTGTGCTTTTTAAAACAAGAACCATCCGCGCCATGCTGGAACTTAGGGCGCCGAGCCAACCAGTAAGCAGCCTGCCGCCCTGGAGAGTGACTGTGGTCTGGCAAGCCTCGGCCACCCCAGGGCGGGGGAAACCAGAAGCAAGAGTGTCTCCTGAGATCCGCGCCATGCTGGAACTTAGGGTGCCGAGCCAACCAGTAACCAGCCTGCTGCCTACCGGGTCGCTGGCTTAGAATCAAACATACCACACACACCCCCTCT
>PVJX010001306.1:86907-121402 GCA_004027295.1 Dolichotis patagonum
GGGGGAGTTTCCTTCTACTATCTCTGAAGGCAGATATTTTTATCGCCGTTTTGCTTTGTCCTGATTAATGGTGTTGCTCTATTCAATACTGTGTTGATGTGTTCTATAATGTTGTGTATTTCTTTGATTTTGCTCTACCTAGTAGAAGAACAACTATTGTGAAGACAACGAGATATACAATGTTGCCTGTTACTGTTGTTCTGGTGACCTGCTGTGATGTTCTGTGCCAATTTCACTATACTGTCTCAATTGGCTTTATTCCATCCTGGTTTTTCTGTTTGCAGCTTCACTGTGTGTTCACTTTGTTTGCCTTAATTTTGTAACATGAACAGCTATTTCGGGGATTATGTGGTTTGTCAACTAGTGATTTATGTTTTTTTTTTTTTTGAGGTTTTGTATTGTTTCTACCCTTTTTTCTGTATTGCTTTTTTTTCTCTTTAAATAAAATTAAAAAAAAAAATAAAACAAGAACCAAAGCTAAACATGATAGTACAAGTGCCTGTAATGCCAGCACTTGGGAGACTGAGGCAGGAGGATCACCATGAGTTCAAGGCCAGCCTGAACTACACAGTGAGACCCTGTCTCCAAAAACACATACTTACATATGCATATATGTGCGTAGGTATCTATATACCAAGTGCTGCTACTTTAGAATAATGCCTTAGTTTGTACATGAGGGCTGAGTTTAGGAAAATACTTTGCTGCCCTCTTGGGCTTTTGGCTGTGGGCACCCCCTCAGTGCCAGGGGCTACATGTAGAGGGCATTTGGAGGTCACCTGAATTGTCCTTCCCCGGGAAGAAGGAAAAAATTTTGAGTTCCTAGAAACAACCTTAGAGAGAGTTACTAGAAGGCAGAGAAGAGAAAGAGGGGGCTAGGGAAAGGCTTAGAGCAGGAAGTCAGTCCGAGTCAGGCGGGCAGCCTGAGTGAGAGCCGATGAGATGCTCACAGAGGCAGGAAAGTGGGCAGCTGAGCATCAGCTGTGGGCACCCGGACGGCAGCAGCCACGCAGTGCCCCCAAGTCACCCCTCCCCGAGCATTACCAAGATGTCCTGCAGCCCAGTGTGTGACAGCCACACCTGTCACCCCAGCTACTAGAGAGGCAGAAGCAGGACTGAGAGTTTGTGGCTAGTATGGACAGTTTATCAAGACCCTGACTAGGAATAAGTTTATCAAGACCCTGACTAGGAATCTTGAAAAGGGTTGGCATTTAGCTCAGCGCTCCCTGGGCTCAATCCCTGGTACTGTGTGTGCACATGTGGACAGACAAGAAAGGAAAAAAAAAATATCTGCACTTAACTGCTCTGGGAGTTTGATAGCTCTGGGAAACCAAGAGGGAGCCGGGCTCCAGGGGAAGATTGGAAAAGGGAACAGACGGGACGTTGGAAGAGGTGTTCACAAGAATGAAGCCCCAGGAATGCACAGTCCCAACCATATAGTTGCAGGGTTGAGAGACAGTGTGACTCCCCAAGGCTGAGGACCTTCCAGCCGACTTCTGGTCATGGAGGAAAGTGTGCTTTGGCTCTGTAGGACACGGGTTCCATCCAGCTGCTGGCCGGAGAGGGACCCAGGAGGAGGAGGACGATGTGCGTGACTGGCTTCTGTGGTGCTGTGGTCTTCCCTAGCCCCATTCTGGGGGAAAAATGATACTTCAGGTCTCAAAACAGGGTCAAAGTCTGAGGGTAGCAGCATCTCTTGGTGTTCTCGCGATGCTGGCAGAAGGCCTGCAGTTGGCAGCCCAACAGGCGTGACTGCGTGGATGCGAAGCACTGGGAGGGACTGCAGGAGGATCTGCAGCCCTCAGAAGCAGCCACTTACCAGCTCGGGGACCAGGCATGAGCAGGTAGCACTGTTACTGCCACAGGGGCAGTGACTGCCTTGTGCACCTGGCTGCCTTTATGCTGCTGGAATTCCTTCCACTTACTCCCTCTCTGTCAGATGTAATTTTCAGTAAGGTAGGAACATAACTACTAAAGGATAAAAATACAGTAAGTTAGCGTAAATGTCCCAGCTGGCTTTATCTGTGATTTTGGAATCAAACACTCCTCTCTGCAAAACAGAGGAGCTTCCAGTGAGAAGAACAAAAGCAGAAACAAAGAACAAAGAGCAGATTGTTTATTTCAAAGATACTTTCCTCCTAAGGAGGGGACAGGGAAACAGAACAATAGAAAAATAACTGCTTGTCAGGCTATTTCAGGTTACTTTTTGATGAGGATTAAAACAGAAGGCTGGGGATGGTGGCACATGCCTGTGATCCTAGCCAGTCAGCAGGCTCAGGTAAGGAGGATTGTAAACTGAACCCCAGCCTGGGCAACTTAGCAATTTAGTTAGTCCCTATCTCAAAATAAAAAACAAAACAAAAAACAAAACAAAATAAAACAAAAAACCAGAAAGGATTTGGGAAGTAGCTCAGTGGGAGGCCCTGGGTTTAATTGTTGGTACCACAAAAACAAAAAACTACTCAAACCATAGACTTATGTTATCATGCCTACCGAAAGTTGGCCAGTAGCTTCTCTTCTGACTTTTTAGAAGGTCAAATACTTTATTTTTATTTTTATTTTTGGTACCGGGGATTGAACTCACGACCTCGCACTTGCAAAGCAGGCACTTAAGCCACTGAGCTAAATCCCTGGTCCGGTCAAATACTTTAGTTACATTTGTTTATGTGGAGCTTTAGCATGAGGAACTCTATTTTGATTTTTAGCTTGGTCCATTAGGGTAATGCAGGAGCTTAGTCCAAAACAATGGCTTCCTGTAATTTGCCTTTAACATAACTCTCCTCTAAATACAGAATAATCTGCTGTTGAAGTTTTATTTGACATTTCAGAGGAGAATACCCTTTAGTGTGAATAGGCAGCAAAGAGAAGAATGCTGAAAAGTGGTTGAATTAGGTTCAAAATAAGTTAATGTTTGTACAGTGTATGCACCGTTAGGGCTTATCTTTTCTGCCAGCCAAAAATCACATCTTAACTGGGAGAATAAGACATTTGCAAAACTTGCCAAGTTTCCACACATTGAATGTAACTTTACAGAGCCCAGCCCGATAAGTTGTAGACAGTAGGTGAAACACAAATACTCACAGGTGGGTAGTTACACAGGTGGGTGTTGTTCAGCAACAACTATATATATATATAGTTATATATAGTTAGTTATAGTTAGTTATAGTTAGTTATATATATAAAACTATATATATATATATATATATATATATATATATATATATATATATATATATAGTTGTTGTTGCTGCTGAATTTCTAATGTTTGGATGATTTTTTATTAACCAGGGGAAGTAAGGGACTAGCTTACTGACTCTACTTAGTAAGACAGCTAAAGCAGTGGAAAGCAAGAGTTTGGAGCAACCATGATAGGATGGAGGTTGTAAGAGAAAAGAAGCTCAGCCATGGTCAACACTTAAGGAAGGCTCCTTTGCTGGGGATCTTCTTACTTCTAAAACTGACTTCTGTTACTGGTCTGTCATATCCACCAGCGTCCCCTGGGCCACCATTCGGGACTAACACAGGACTTAGAAATTGTGGGCAACCCAAGCAAGGCCCCGGCACACAAAGGTGAGAGAACTAAGTGCTAAAGCCTCACTCAAGATAATTCGGTAATGTCTATCCACATGTGTTTATTGTGGCAAAGTACATAACACAAATGACCATTTTAACCATTTTTAAGCATGCAGTTCAGTGATCCTAACTACATTTACTTTGTGGTGCAACCATCTCCACCCTCTGTGTCCCCAGAGTGCTTTCATTTTCCCAAACTGAAATTCCAGCAGTAACTCCCCATTTTCCTCCACCCATCCCCTGACAATCATCACTTTACTTTCTGTCTCTACTAATTTGACTATTCAAAGTACTTTCTGTATGTGGAACCATATAATATCTACCCTTTGTCACCAAGGTAGAACAGATACTACAGGAAGAAAGTGAAGGAAATGTCAAAATTGTAGACAAAAGCCAGGGCAACTTCAATCCCTGAATAAAAATTTTATTATACACTATTTTTTTTGTACCAGGGATCGAACTCATGATGTGCTCACCAGGCAGGTGCTTATACCACTGAGCTAAATCCCCCGCCTTCCTGAATAAAAATTTTCAGAACAAATCAGGAATGAATAGATACCAAAATGTAAAAAATGGAGGAGGCCCCAGGCCACATCATGCAAACCCCAGTGTCTATAGGAACAACGACCCCTTCCAAACCAACTCAAGGACCCAAGGTATGGAGAACCTAGCTGGAAAAAGTGCAACAAATTGCCACTAAGGGGGCATCTAGTGGCTGGTGGTGATTGTGCAGTGACACTGTGAGGTCTGTGGGTACTGGAAATCTAGCCCAGGATGTAGAGTGGTTGTGCTGATGGTGCATCTGACATAAGCTTGTGTGGGGTAGAGAGCAGGGGCAGTAACTGGGGGTGGTGGGAGGAGGTGGCAAATCACTTATAAATGGCACCCAAACAGGACCCAAAGCCCAAGTTGCAGGAGGGTGAATGAGTACTGTGCTTTCATGGGTCTCTTCTTTGTGAAGCAAAGTGTATGAAGGTTGCCATAAAGGACAAACAAGTAAATACTTTATACACTACAGTGGTTGGAATGAAAATTGGGATGAGTGGGTTCCAGAAAGCAGGGTATTCAAGTATGTGAACGCCAGGCTTCAGAAACAGCAAGAACTTCAGAAGGCCAACCAGGAGCGATCTGCGGAGGGAAGGATGAGAGAAGACAGCTGGTCTGCAACAGAAAAATGGTGACGTGAAGACTAAAAAGAGCAAACAAAAATCCCCTGGTAATGGAGGTGTGGCAGTACCAGTGAGACACCTCAGCCTCCTCAGAAGACGCCCTGGGTGGATCCTACTGAAAATGACGAAACATTCATGAACAGAGTTGTTGAAGTTAAAGTAAAGATCTCTGAAGAGCTAAAATCATGGCTTGTTGATGACTAGGACCTAATTACCAGACAGAAGCAGCTGTTTTTATCTTCCTGCCAAGAAGAATGTGGACTCCATTCTAGAGGACTATGCAAATTATAAGGAATCTTGAGGAAACACAGATCATAAGGAATAAATAGGCAGTTAAAGAAGCTGTAGCAGGGATAAAAGAGTACGTCAGTGTGGTGCTGGGCACTCAGCTCCTCTGCAAATCTGAGTGATCACAGCATGCAGAGACCCTTGTTGCGCCCCCTGACGCGCTCATGTGTCTGCGTACGGAGCACCCCACCTACTGAGATTACTTGTACAAATTGGAGCAAGGTTGGCCTATACACCTCTGGATGAGAAGAGCCTTGCTTTATTACTGAATTGCCTTCATGATTTCCTTAAGTGTCTGGCGAAGAATTTGGCAATTTTATTTAGTGCCAGTGATGACTAAGTGCCCCCCCAGGACCATGGGAAAGCAGTGTGAGGTGCTCTCACCCACGGGTGGGTCTCCGTTGACATGTTTTTTCCATAGTCTTTCTCTTGTGCAAACGATGTACTTCAAAGATGTTAGTGCATAATAGAGTTAATGTTTTTTTGTTTGATTTTTAAACAGAGAAAATAAAAAGGGTTACAGCTCCTTTATTTCTTTTTTTTCATTTCAAAATCGCTACCAGTGTATTCAATGATGGACAACAGGGAGACATGGTGCAGAGTGTTTGGTTGCTTAGTTGACAAACTGCTTTTGAATGCTGGTGGTTCTATTCCTTTGACACTCACTACATGCCTTTTCGCAATGTGATAAAATGTTCTGATTCCTAGTGCCAAAGGTCCAATTCAGTATATAACTGAACACCCTTATCAGTTTATGCTCTTTTTTTTTTTAAGTGATGCTTAAAGAGCCCATTCTTTGCAAGTCGTCCATGTTGTTCCTTAGGCATTTTATCTTTGCTCAAGTTGTTGAAGAATGGTGAACTGTTTCATGGTTTTTGTATTTGTGTCTAACGCATGTTTTAACATGACAGATGCCATGCACTGTGTAGCTACAGTTTTCTGGAAAAGTCAGTCTTTCAAGGATTTTTTTCAGAGCTTCAGTAAATTTTTTCTTTAAATTAAAAAAAAAAAAAAACCAAACAAACCACTAAGGTGACCTAAGTTTCCATGAACCCCACTTGGGGTCAAGCAAGTGAGTTGGAAGGACCACTATTGTGGGAAACAATTTGAGTGACTCCCCATGAATGCAGAACAATTGCTGCAACTTTGATTATAAAGAGACTGATTTCCTTATTCTGATATGTACAGAGCTGACTGGTACTTCCTTCTCTCTTCATTTGGCTCTAAGCATTGTAAATAAGGCTAGCAGGGGTACTGGTATGTAATCTCTAAAGCCATCAGTCTCCTCTTTCTTCACATAGTGCTCTCTCTAAAATAGGAGCCAGTCAGCTCCAGAAATGTCAACTGGGTATGAGCCTCAAGGTAAAGAGTTTATGACTCCTCAGGGCACAAGAGTTTACATATCAGAAACCGAAGCAACAGCCTCCCAAAACAATTCAGTTGATACCTTAATTGAATTATGCAAATTGATCCTTCTGCATATCTTTATCTCTGCATTTTGCAGAGATACTTTACTCACTACCTGGCCAGCCAGCTCAAGTTACTCATGTAATTCCCTCCATCCTCACTGTCACCTCATCCCTGAGCCACCCCGCTTCTTCACAAGATAATAAATTCTGGGAGAGGCCTAGGATTAGGGCCTTTGTCTGCACATCCTTGTGGGGATTGGATTTAGGACCCTTTGGCTGCCCTTAACTGGGAACACGTCTTGGTGTCTTTACTCTTGCCATGGATTACATTGGAGGTGGAATTAACTTGCTGGGATTCCAATAATGTCTCAATGGGATTACAAATATAAGTTTTTGGATTATGAGGAAGACTAGAAAAGGGATTACCATACTTGGATAACTGTACTGAATATTTGGGGTTACAAAACACAGTGGGCCTACAACCCCAGAATATCAGTAGTATCTGGGGGTGGAGGAGATGATCATCCTTTCATGATTGTAAGGACACCCCCGCCCCCAATACTGAGGAAGGTTGATTTGTAGGAAATTTCTGTTGGATACAGGGAGCCAATAACTACAGAAAGGCTGCCCCCTGTAATAACAGGAGGACTGAGTAAACAATTTAGGAGCTTATCTACACATGGCTATTCTACTGAAATATAAAAAATTTAAAATTGAAATAATTAAAATTTAATTATTGTGCTCAAGCCAAGGACAGCATTGAGAATGATGTATTACCATTAATCCAATGATTAAAAGTCCTATAAAAGCCAGGGATTTAGCTCAGCAGCATAAGTACCTGCCTGGCAAGTGCAAAGTCATGAGTTCAATCCTTGATACCCCTCCAAAAAAAGTCCTATATAAGAAAATTAGTCCAATGAAAGAGATCAAAAATTAATTAAGCTAGCAGCAGTAGTCATGAAATGTATAAAATTGCCCATCCCATTCATGATGGCTTTATTTTATTAAGAGGGGGACATCAAGAGATAACAGGATCAAACAATTTTTAGAAGGCATAATTAGGAGGAAAAACCCCATAGGTATAGTTGTCTAGTCTGACCTGTAGGAAAGGTTGATGGAGCCTAGGAACTTACTATAGACTTCAGGGTATTGAATGACAAATTGCCCACACGAGATGGAACTTCAGCTAATAAGAGGTTATCAATATTATGAGAAGGACAAGAGTTTGCACTATAGATTTAAAGGACATGTTCTTTGGGATACCTATAGATGGGGAATCTCAGAAATTAACTACATTTTCATAGCAAGGAAAACAATATTTCTTTAATGGAGTACCTCAGGGAACAGTCTAATCATAGCACACTTTACTCTCACTGAGATGCTAGGAAGAATTACATTGGACAGTGAAATGTTACATTATATAGATGCTATTTTATTAATGAACTTGAACCAAGACATTTTAAGAAAAGACCTAGATACACAAGTAATGTATTTCAAATCTAGAGGACCATAAACTTAGATAAGATTCAAGGATCAAGCCAAAATTCCTGGGAATACAATGGTCAAATGAAGGACAAAGGATACCAAATGTTGTCATAGATAAAAATGCCACATAGAATACTCAATGCCAAATACAGAGCTGAAATAATAGTTACTCACGGATATGGATCATGGTCTGTTTTGGCCATGAAAGGCATGGCCCATGGGTTTTTAAGCCAAACATTTTCCATACTCTCAAAATAAGTACTCAGAGTAAATCAGGCCAGATTTGGTGGCACACACCTGAAATCCCAACACTTGGGCAGGAGGATTACTATGAATTCGAGGCCAGCCTGGGCTACATAAGTGAGTTCAAGGCCACCCTACACTACATAGCAAGAACATGTCTCAACAAAAACAAAAGCCAAAACAAAACGAAACTCTGTTTTTGAGAGGGCCATTTGGACCCTGTCTGAGGCACTTAAAAATAAGTGACCTTTTTATTATCAATTGACCAATTGACCGTGAGATCATACTTGCTCCTAATGCCATGGTTAAGGTCAACCCCCAAGAGTTTAAAAGAATCCAGCTGGCCAGTGTGGCCCCTGTGGAAATGGTATATTAATGAGTGTCCTGTGTAGCTTCAAGATAAGCCCTGCAGACTCATGGCCAAGTCCTGGAAGTGGAGCCCACCACATCCCTTCAATCACAACCACTGCCAAACCCAATTGGGTTTGCAGGACCTCTGTTTGCACCCCAAGTGCCAAATGCATGGTTCACCACTAACAGATTAGTGCAAAACAAGGATGTTGAGGTACACTGGAAAGCAAGTATTCGGCCCAGTAGTCAAAAAAATCTTCAGAAAGGAGAGCCCAGCCTCCTCAACACAAATGGCTGAGGCACTGGCAATATGGTTAGCGGCTGAACAGTCACTGCCTGAAAGTCAAGAGGTGATCTACCTTTACTGATTCATGGGGTATGTATAATGGCCTTACGATCCGGTTATTAGTCTGGAAAACTAATAACTTTGAGATTAATGGAAAATCGATTTGGTCCAGAGTCTGGTTAAACTTAAGAGGCTGGGTGACATATCAAAATATTTTGCACATACATTAGTGCACTTCAGAGAGCTAAATCAAAAACAAAGCAGCATTACAATACAGTGGACCAATTTTGACAAACTGCAGCATTAGAACTGAAAAAAGATTGGATGAGAGCTGAATCAGGGCCAACAAAGCTTAGAATCTGGCAGATTGGTACCTAGCACAACCACACCCTCAAGGTACTGATGAATTGACAATTGGACAATTATTATAGTTGCATATTATGTTAGGACATAGAGGGACACACACTCTGTATGGGTGGTGCATCACCAGAGATCTTACCACCATCTGGGATGATATCTCAAATGCAGTCAGGAGATGTGAGCAGTGTGAAGAAAATAGCTCTAAGTATATTAAGAGACTGCCCACTTCCTATTATAAACCAGACATTCCCAACTTTATAGGTCATCTCACTCACAGATTCCCATAAAAATAATGCATGCATCATGACTGCCTCCCACATCAGGACTGGTCTAGCCCTCGCTACTAAATGTCCAGACGGGAAGGCCACCAGACCGGCTATTTATAAATGATTAGCAGCATTTAGGGCACCAAGAATCATAGAATCTGACCAAGGCCCTTACTTTACTAACAAAATGATCCAAAATGGCCCCAAATCTACGGACACAAAATCTCGGTGACAAACATAATCATTTTTCCACAGGTGAGATAATTGCAAAAGCAGTAGATAATCCCTCTGGGTCACCCATGGACCAAGACAACTACATCAATGGAAATCCTCACGACTCTAGTCACAATAGAGGGACTTATTCTCCATATGATGCTCAGTGTTGCTTCACAAAACCTAAAAATGTACATTTGCCAGACATCTTGATTCTCGTCAGTATCTTTTGATGCGTGCTTCAAGAAATCAGGGGGTGGAATGGTGTGAGCAGGACAGAAGCCATCTTACACTTCTGTCTGGTTCTATACTTACTGAGCCTGAACTCGATGTGATAACCATATGACCGGTGTGCCTGTGTGATAACTTGTGTGGTACCCGTGTAGTGTGATAACCATATGGTCTGTGTGCCAAAAAACTCACCTTGTGAACCCTTCCGAGAACCTAAAAAAAATTTTTCTTTTTTTTTAAAATACTTTCTAAAAAAATGTATTTTATCATAAAGAAAAATGATTTTACTACCCTAAGATTAGCATGTTGTTTGTACACCCCTGTAAGGTTAGCGCATGTTGTTTGTATCAAACTCGCCATAGCATAAAAGAGGAAGCCTCCAGCTGCGCTTGGGCTCAGGCTTGGGCCATGAGCTGGTGGACACTGCCCGGGGTACTGCCCTTCGCAGAGCTGCCGCTGGAGCTCTGCAGCTGTCTGTGGCTGTCACCCCACCTGTCCTGGGTGCCCCGCTGGGCTCCCCGACTCATGAGTTCCCGAGCTCACTCTGCAGTCGCTGTGAGTTCCACGCGGCCTGTGTTGTGAAATCAGGGCGCGTTGGCTGGGGGGAAGAAGGCTCCTGCAACACGAGCACCACCTCCAGCTTCCGGCTTCTGCCGTGGGCGAGGTTCCCTCTGTCTGGCTGTGAGTGTGATAAATACTCAATAAACCACTGGATTTGGGAGATTGCTTGACTCTTGAGATCCTTGTTTGGCAGATATGCAGACTCCCTTTGGCTCTGTTATGCAGACTCCCTTTGGCTCTGTTAAGCGCCCGGGTGGCCTAACTCAGAGGGCCTTTGCCTGTAGAGTGGCCTCTGTGTCCACTCACAACAGGTGGCATTGCTTTAGAAAAATGTCGTCTGCATGGTGCCGGGGAGTAGTGATTTCCATTCTTTATAGTTAATCTTGACTGGGATTGATGAAGAAAAATGCTTATTGGCAACAGGTTTGGAATTATTATCTAAGGACAGTGGGCCTCAAAGTTCAAAATGAAGGTAAAGAAATAGCAAAGGATCCTTTCTTGCAATTCTGCCCATTGAGGTCATGACACTTCAATGCCATTTTTAGGTGATGGGGAGCCATGAAGGTCTCTAACCTTAACTTTTGGTGGGGACCCTCTGACAACCTGAAGCAGCCTGTGTATGTTTTCCATAGATGGGAAATCCCTCCCATCCCATGTGCTCTTGTAGAGTACAGCCTTGTTATTTCCTCATGAAGGACTGGGCTGAGTTTTCTTCATCTTGACTCTGGCTGGATTTAGTGACTCCCATGTAAGGTTGTCAGGTTTAGCACATGGAAATATAGGTTCCCAGTTAAATTTGAATTCCCAGTAAGTAGCTGAGTTATGGGCATGTTCTGTGTCTGTGCTGTAGAGGGAAAATACCCCAACAGAGCTCCATCCAAATTCCTAATTCACAGAACCTGGGAGCTTAAGGAAATGGTGTTTTTATGTTGTTAATTTCTGTAGCAATAACTACTCAGAACCAAGCGAAGAATACAAAGAAGAGGCTAAATAGAGGAGGGTGCCAAGCCTGAAATCCCCAGGGCCAGTTAAGTGAGCAGGTGGAGAGAAGGCTCCAGGGCTGTAGCCAGGAACCAAGTAAGCAGTGAGAATCCTCCCAGGTAGTTACATTGGTCCTCCAGGTCCTGATGTTCCAGGAAAGTGTCAGGCCTGAGTGGGTGGAGGAGCCTCCCCTATCCAGCTGATACCTCTGAGCAGCTTAACCTCCAAAGTGGGGCTAAATTTACCTACTGAGGTGGCTTAGTGTGTGATTGGATGGTGCCCTGTATGTGGTGTATCTGAGGGCTCTCAGATTCCAGACTCTCATGTATGCAAGGAATTGTAAGCATACACTCAATGATAAAAGAGAAAGAAGTTCTCAGGGAAGGTGTGCTCAGGTTTATGCCAGCAGAAACAAATGGTGGGACAAACAGAGAAAAGTAATGCAGGAATGGTGGGGGAATAGGAAGAAAAAAGACAAACCAGGCTTTTGGATCTCAAAAGATGTGTACCCCGGGCTGGGGATTTAGCTCAGTGACTTAAGTGCCTGCCCGGCAAGAAGCGTGAGGTCGTGAGTTCAATCCCTGGTACCAAAAAAAAAAAAAAAAAAAAAGATGTGTACCCCATCCTGGGTGCCTCTCATTGGGTCTCTATGGATATGATTGCGAGAAATGATTGACAGGGTGCTGAGTCATCTCAGGGACTTCCAGTATGCATGGCTGTCCCAGAATTCACTCTTTTTTAAATGACCACATGAATGAAATGCGGTCCCCATGTGTGAGCCTTTAACAAAGTTCCAGTGGAGAAAATGTTACTGAAGGTCATGCCCTGAGACCAAATACACGCGTGCTCTGACCTGGAGCTTTGAAGGTTTCCTGGGTCTTTGTTATTTTTAATTTTGGTTCTCTTAGGACAATGGAGGGAGGATTGGCCCGGGGGTGTTGCCCAAATTCAGGTGGATGGAGGGAGAATAGTTTCCCAGTCCCATTGTGCTACCTGGACTAGTCCCAGGTATGGGGTTTGGGAACTGTGTTTTATGCCTGTGTTCTGTGCCTCCATGACTGACAGGCCATGTACACTTGTCCAGCCAGCTTGTCCCATCCTAATTTCATGTCTCAATCTCAGGTTCTCAATGGAGAGAGTGGAAACTTCAGCATGGGACAGCCATGGGTTTGAATCCTGGTTCAGCCACTTAAATCTCAGAGATTCAGTTTTTTTCAGCTGTAAAAATGGTGCAATAGCTATCTCCCAGAATATTATGAAGAATAAATTAGGACACAACAACACAAATGTTTAATCATCATTCAATATATAATAAAATAATTCAAATAAATATTCAATAAATGAATGGATGTTTGGTGAAAATAGATATTCTCCGTCTTCCAAAGAGGAAATGGCTTAGAGGATCAAAGGCTCTAGAAAATGAAGCAGCAAATCATCTCAGTGAAGAAGGAAAAGGTGGGCAACTGGAGTGGTTGGAAATTAAACAGGAACATGGCACCACTTTCCACCTTCAAATAAAAGATAAAGAAAAGGAATAGATGTACCCACTGTTGAAGAGAATTTTAGGGCTTGTATTCCTTTACCCTTTTGGGTAGACAAGTAAAACATGGATTTTTGGGACTAGTTTGACAAATATTCTCTCCTCTCTCTCCTCTCTCTCTTTCTCTCCCTGTCTCTCTGTCATACTAGGAATTGAACTCAGGACCTTGTGCTTGCCAGCCAGCCAGGCACTGTGCTGCTGAGCTGAATCCCCAGCTAACAAATTCTCAATATCTTAAAAATTAAGCAGTCCTCTCTCTCTTTATATTTCTCTTGAAGGAATAATTAGAAAAGGAGGACAAGAGGAATTTTTAAGAACTGGATGTGGTGGCAGATCCTAGTACCTGGGAGGCTGAGGCAGGAGGATCACCATGAATTCAAATCCATCCTAGCCTACATAGTAAGTTCAAGACTAATCTGAACTATATAGCAAGACCCTGTCACATAACAAAACAAGAAAGATATTCAAGAGTGCTGTTGATAAATAGTGAGAAATTAAAAACAGCCTAAATATCTAACAATAATAAATTGGTTAAGTAATTGGTGTAATTTTGAGGCAGAATGTGTGTGGACATAGACAATGTAAAAGTATATATTTATGTAACATAGAACTGGAGAGATATCTGCTGTGGTTTGAATATATCCCCCAAAGTTTACATGTTGGAAACTTGATACCCCATGTTGAGGTATTAAGAGGCGGGCCCTTAGGGCCGGGGATTTAGCTCAGTGGCTTAAGTACCTGCCTGGCAAGTGTGAGGTGTTGAGTTCGATCCCTGGTACCAAAAAACCCCAGATGTTTAGGTCATGAGGGCTTTTCTCATGTGATTGGGTTAATATCATTATTGTGGGAATGGTCTGCTTTTAGTTTTTCACTGCTGTAACAAATACATGAGATAAATCAACTTAAAGGGAAGAAAGAACCACCTCCCAGTAGCACCATGAACTGAGGAACAAACCTTCAGCATATAAGCCTTTAGGGACCCTTGGCATCCAAGCCATAACACTATGGTTGCTTGGCACTGTTGCACTGGGCCGGTGCCAGCACATTACCTCACAGTAAGACTGTGTGGCAGAGGAGGCCTGTTTACCTCATGGCGGGTAGAAAGTAAGCAGAGAAAGTGCCCCCAGTGACCTACCTTCCTTGTGCTAGACCACACCTTCTACAGGTTCCACCGCCTCTCACTAGCACTGCGAGCTGGGGAACCAAGGCTTCCACACATGGCCTGTGCGGGGGACTCAAGATCCAAGCTAGAGCACATGGGTTTCCTACAGAAGGGTGAATCTGGTTCTGGTTTGTCTCTTTCACCTTCTCTTCTCGTGCCTTGGATGACACAGCAAGTAAATCCTTGTCAGATGCCTGCCATCGTGAGCTCGGACTTCCCCGTCTCCAGAATTGTGAGCCAGCGCAGTTCTGTTCATTATAAATTACTTGGCTTGTGGTATTTTGCTATAGCAACATAAAGTGCATGAAGACAATATCTATCTAAATATTAACTGCTGGTGACTGGTTGGTGGTAGGGTGTGTGTTTAGTATACTCACAGAATTGTGCGAACATTCTCACTACCTAATTTCAGAACATTATCATCTCCTGGAAAAGAAATCCCTTACCTATGAATAATCATTCCTCTCCCATGTCCCTGGAAACCAGTAATCTACTTCTGTCTTTATAGGTTCGTCTATCCTGGACATTTCATGTAAATGGATCATATGTGACCACTTGTGTCTGGATTCTTGTAACTTAATGTCTCCAAGGTTCATCTATATTGTAACATGTGTTAGTACTTTATTTCTTTTCATTGTCAAGTAACATTACATTGTGGGATTATGCCACATTTTGTTTAGCCATTCATCAGATGATAGACATTTGGGTTATTTCTGCTTTTTTGGTCATCCTAAATAATGCCACTGTGGATACTTGGGTACTATTTTTGTGTGAATAATATTTTTGGTTCTTTTGGGTATATATATATAGTTAAGAATAAATTGCTAGACCATATGATAATTTTTTTTCTTTTAAAGAGAATTTTAAAAAAGAGGGCAGAACAAAGCGGATCAGAACAGAACACCATAAGCAACACAATACTTTACATAAGACAAGCGGACATTAACAGTAGCTATCAAAATCTATCTCTGCTATAGTTGAGCATAGTTTTTTTCGTTTTTTTGAAGCAGAGTCTCATAGAGTTCAGGCTGGCCTTGAACTCACTATGTAGTGCAAACTGGCCTCAAACTTGGCTAAACAAAAGGTGGCATAATCCCACAATGTAATCAGTATTCCCCTGATATAGCCTCCAGAGTGCTGGAATGACAGGTGTGCACCACCACACCCAGTGGTAATTCTATTTTTAACTTTATGAGTAACCCCCAAACTCTTCTCCATAGAAGTTACACAATTTTATATTTCTGCCAGCAGTGTGGGTGACTTTCAGTTTCTCTACATCCTCCTAAATACGTATTAAGATCTTTTCTTTTCTCTTTTTCTTTTTTTTCTTTTTTTTAATTTTATTTAAAGAGAAAAAAAAAGCAATACAGAAAAAAGGGTAGAAACAATACAAAACCTGAAAAAAAAAAAAAACCATAAATCACTAGTTGACAAACCACATACTGTCCTCCCAGAAATAGCTGTTCTTGTTACAAAATTAAGGCATACAAAGTGAACACACAGTGAGGCTGCAAACAGAAAAAAAAGGATGGAATAAAGCCAATTGAGACAGTATAGTGAAATTGGCACAGAACATCACAGCAGGTCACCGGGACAACAGTAACAGGCAACATTGTATACCTCGTTGTCTTCACAATAGTAGTTCTTCTACTAGGTAGAGCAAAATCAAAGAAATACACATTACAGAACACATCAACACAGAGTATTGAATAGAGCACCACCGTTAATCAGGACAAAGCAAAACGGCGATAAAAATATCTGCCTTCAGAGATAGTAGAAGGAAACTCCCCCGACTTGCTGTACCAATATGGTCACCTCCTAAGAGATACCCAAATCCCTGGATCCCAATTGTTAAGGGGGGGGGGGATGGGGATGTGGTATGTTTGGTTCTAAGCCCGCGCACCAGTAGGCAGCAGGCTGCTTACTGGTTGGCTCGGCGCCCTAAGTTCCAGCATGGCGCGGATCTCAGGAGACGCTCTTGCTGCTGGTTTCCCCGCCCTGGGGTGGCCGCAGCTCCCCACACCACAGTCACTTTCCAGGGCGGCAGGCTGCTTACTGGTTGGCTCGGCGCCCTAAGTTCCAGCATGGCGCCTCTCTTTTTCTTTTTCTTTTCCTTTTCCTTTCTTCTTCTCTTCTTTCTTCTCTTCTGTTCTCTTCTGTTCTCTTCTCTTCTCTTTTCTTTTTTTCTTTAATACAAGCCTTCCTAATGGATATGATTTGACATCTCACTGTGGCTTTTGTTTGCATTTCCTTAAGGATTGACGATGCTGGGAATCTTCACAAGCTTACAGAACTTCGATAAATGTCTGTTTAAAACCTTTGCCAGTTCCTGGGTTTTCAATTGTTTCTTTCTTCTTTCCATATTTCTGGTCTGAATGCAACAGAAAAAGTTGCTTGTGTGGTAATAAATAAAAGAACCAGAACAGAGGCTAAATGTGGCTGTGCTGTGGTCTCTCCTCTAGCCCTTCAAAGACACAACTGCTAATCTGGGCATCGTCCCCCCTCACCGCACGGCTCCCTCAGTGAGCTGTGATGTCCTGGAGGGCAGAGGTCCCTCCAGACCTGGCTAAGAGGCCCATTGTCAGGAGGGCTGTTTGCTTCGCTGAAAGCAAACTTGAGACCAAAATCTACCAAATACACGAATGCTTTCCAGTAGGCAGGAACAAAGACAGTACTGTTTTAGGAGACTGGCCCTGCCCTGAGAGACCCAGAAAGCATCAAGACACCCTTCCTCAGGGGACTGTCACGCTCTCCTGACCCTGGTCAGCATACTGTGTTGCTGGTGCAGACCACAGGCTCCTTGGTGAAATGGGGGACTCAGGCCCAGCAGGGCAGAGGTCTCAAAGCCTCAGGTGTTAGCAGGGGCCACTGAACAATGTATAAGAACCCAGTATTATCTTTACAGGTTTCTCTAAATTCTATCTTAAAAAAATGAATAAAAGGTTTGCCTAGATACTTCACAAAAGGAGATATGTATATACCCTACAAATACATTACAGGGGCTCAACATTGTTAGTGCCGTGGTTTGGTGGTTTATCTACTTGGCATCTTGGTATCCTCTGGAGGAGAGAAAACCAAAGTCTCAGGACTAAAGCTCTGGCTGTCCATTCGGGGAGGGCAGGTACTTCCTTTTCTCATCATGAACCTGTATAGCCCAGAAAACAAGAGTTAATTTCTTAGCCTGGCTGCTCCCTCGGGCTGCTGCAGGGGCTGTGTTCTAAAAAGAAAAGAGGAGGTTCTGGACTTTGTCCTTTGGGAGGGAGATGACCTTGGATTGTAGTTAGTGCCAGTCAAGTATGTTGACCTCGTAAGGGTGGGGCCAGGCCGGAGCTCCCGGAGCAGATGTCAGGACCCCTCTGTGTCTGGGCACTGTGCCAAGCCTGCCCGAGACCAGTGTGCACCAGCGGCAATGGGGGTGGTGACAGGAGATCTAGCTGGATGAGAGGGTGATGTGGGAGCTGTGAGCCCAGAGAAATCCTGGATTGGGGGGATTAGAGGGAAATGACTGGCCCCGAGCACTGGAGCATCAGCCCAGAACCTGGAACCAGAGAAGGGACTGAACTGCCTCCAGCCTCTGCCTCCACCTGACCAGGAGGGAAAACAGGTGAGCTCCTCACTGGGTGTTGGCTGCTGGGCCCCAGGATTTCCACGAAATGTGTGACTCATGTTTCTTAGTTCTCCTGGGAGCCAGATGCATAATAATTCAGGTACATTTTAACTTGAATGTAACAACATCCTTCCAGCTGCTTCCTCTTTTTCCTTCCAGGGTCGGAATGATGTAGGGGTTGGGCTTGGTTCTGAAATCAGATGCAAAGTGCTTTTGCTTCTAGAGTTTAGAAAAAAAATTGTCAAGCAGCCAAGGCCCCATTTCTAAAAAGACAACGTGAAATGGGTTGAGTCCTGGTTAATAATTCAGAGGCCTAACTCAGCTGACAGGAAGCCCGAGTGAGTCATCAGATATACTGGCACTCTTCTCTTTTTATCAGCTTGCAAATGTCTGGGTTGGCACCTGGTTGAAGAGGAATACTGGCAAAATGCAGTTAAACCATTCATTCATTCAATAAAATGTTTATGACCGCTTCCTACACACCAGCGGCCACTACGCACACTCATCTAAGACACACCGAGACGCTGGCTTTTAGTACATTCCCAGAGTTGTGCATCCACCTTCACAAGCAATTTTATAACATTTTCTTTATTCCAAAAAGAAACAGCATACAGACGATTTAGGCTACTGATCCTTTAGGCAACTGGCCTTAGGCAACCATTAATCTACTTTTTTTCTTCTGTCCATTTGCCTGTTCTGGACATGTCATATAAACAGAGCAGTACTCTATATAGTCTTTTGCAACTGGTTTAAAAATGACTCTTACCTGGGTGTGGTGGCACATGCTTGGAATCCCAGCACTTCAAGAGGTTGAGGTAGGAGGAACGCAAGTTCTGGGTGACTTAGTGACTTAGTGAAGCCCTGTGTCAAAAATTAAAAACAGAGGGGGGAGCTGGGGAGCTAACTCAGTGAGAAAGCTTGGGGTTCAATTCTCAGTACTGTACCAAACAAATAAACAAATCCTGCTTTTAACCAGGCGATGCAGCAGTTTGCATTTGGGTTTAAAAAATGGTTGGCAGAAACACAAGACAGGTGGAGACCGACCACTGAAGAGAAGCTGTTTAGCTTCAGTGCTGCTTCATCGTGTCTGATGCTGATTCCCACAGCAAGAGAGAGAGCGCGCAGTGCAGGCAGGAATCTCCCTAAGAACCTGACGAGGCTTTTAGCTGGCCTGTGTGAGGAGCAGAAGGGTGTGTCTGGGTTCCAAAATCTGCAAAAACAGTCTTCCAGGCTCTTTCCCACTGAAGAGGTACAAAAACTTTCAGCCCCTCTGATTTGCTGTTGCTGGAGAGAGGAGACTCTGCCGTCCTCCAGGGACCACTGTCTCCTCTCCATTCCCAGGTTCCTGCGTGCTGTTGCCTCAGCCTCTCCAGATTTTGATTTCTTTTCTTTTTTTCTTTTCTTTTCTTTTCTTTTCTTTTTTCTTTTCTTTCTTTCTTTCTTTCTTTCTTTCTTTCTTTCTTTCTTTTTTTGCTTTCTTTCTTTCGACATAAGGTCTCAGTGGGTACTTTAGGCTGGTCTTGAACTCACATGTGTGGTGATCCTCCTACCTCAGCTTCCTGAGTGTTGGGATTACAGGGGTCCACCACCATGCCTGGCTCTCTAGATTTCTTGAACACCCTGATCTGCCAGTCACCACCAGGGTCCCTGCTGCCTGGAGGTTACATGTACCAAGGCAGAAGGCTTCTGACCCACTCTAAGTGGTTGTTTTGGCCGCAGCTGCCGCCACCTTGGAGCAGCCCTACTTCAGCTCCCTGTGAGGAGTGCACTACCAGGAGCCCTTCCTGCTCTCTTCAGACCCCTGCCTGTCCCTGGTGTGATGCACCATGGGAAGCCCAGAGCCCAGGTCAGCCCCTAACCTCTGCCCCAGCCCATATCTGGGGTGGTGCCTTTTCAATGGTCTCTTTTCCTGGCTCAAGCTTGAAACTGCTCAGAGAGGAGGAGCCCAGGATGCTTCTCTGCATAGTCCACATATTCAGGCTGTAGACGTCACCTCCACACTCCCCCCATTACACTGGTGGTCAGACGCAGTTGCAGAAGGGTGGGTGGGGGGCGAAGCTAAGGGGAAGGCTGGAGCCTCGCCCTCTGCCAGGCTGCTCCTCTTAGCAGGGGTCTCAGGTCTGGGGACTGAGGTACCCGAGGCAGGGGCTTGGGAGAGGGGAGCCTAAGGAGAATGACACTGGGAGTTCCCTTCCCTGAACTGTGTCCACTGAGATGTGCATCCAGTATCCCAGGGAGGGCTAAGGAGACTGCTAGAGAACAGTCCCCAGAGCTGTGGGGACTGTCATCCCTGTTCCTTTCTCCACTGAGATAAAGGCCAAAGGTTAGTCAGGACCCAGCCCTGGGGAAGCACAAGGAGGAGCAGCACTGCTGGCCTAATGACACCCACCCCCAAGCTCCGAGTGGGGAAGCAGCCCCAGCTTGGGCAAGAGTCCCGGAAAGAGAAACCGCAGTTCACAGCCTCACACAGGCCCTCGGCCTGCTGGACTGAGAGGCCTGGAGTTGTTAAGCTTTAGGAGAGAGGTTGGCATGAGTGCCACGGGGAGCAGATCAGCTCTTCCCGGTTCTGTTCAGTCACCGTAAGGGGAAGAACTCAGCTGTTCCAGCCCCAACTGCCAGTGTGACCGGAACTATAAACGGGGTGCCTAGCTGGCCTTGGGGGGGCCACACCTGGGGGTCCCCTCAACTTCCTCAGGGTCTTTTGTTTACAGGCCCTGGCTCACTTCTCTCCTCAGCCACACACATTTTTAGCCTTCCCTGTCCCACAAAGCAGATTTGCTCCCCCTCCCTCAGGAAGACCCTGTAGCTACCCAGGGGCTGTGGTTTCCAGAGCTTCGGTTCCATGGGGCCAGTCATGGGGTTACCCAAATCCAGACACTGTCCTTGGGGAGCTGGTTGGCAAGACCCCTGCCAAGCTGGCCAGAGATGTCCACTTCTAAATCTGTTCTAGGCTTCCTCTGGAGTTACCTCTGAACATATAGGGTTAATGAACCTTCCTAAATGTCCCATTTCCTATATGTGAAAAAGAAAGGCAGAGGGACCTACCTGAAGGGACAGAGGTCAGAATGGTGGGAGGGAGAGATGCCAGGCCCTGCCCCGTGTCTCTACAATGGATCTAGAATCCCAGGGCACACAGGAGCCTGTGGGCCTGAGGACCGTCCAGTGGTTTGTGGAGCTAAAAACCTCATCCTGGTTTTCCTTTCTACAGTCCCTCTGTAAATGCCTATATTCTTGAAAACCAGTGATGTCCAACCAGGACAAAGACAAGCCAGCTCCTTAGGAGAGCAGGACACCCTGGACCTGTTTCTGTGATAGCCCATTCGATTTTTCTCCTGGGACACAGCTCTGACTTCACAGTCTTAATTGCTTTCATCTGCTCTGGTAGGAAAACTTGCCCAAGACTCAAAAACAGGAGAAAGAGATTCCTGCAGACCTTGAATCATGCTGGACTTAGGTCTCAGCAAGCTGGCTGAGGGGCTAGGATTCAGAGAGGTGCATCTGAGTTTCTAGGGCTATACCTAAACTGCTACTTAATTTGGATTAGGGTATTTTACAATTTTATGAGCTCAGAAACATATAGCCACAGAGCCTTGTTTTATAATGATAGAAATAAAAATATTTTAGTCAAACAGCTAAGCTTGAAGCTGCATAAAGTGATTTAACAAGCTTCCTATTTCTACTTTCTTCCTGTCAGTGACTGTAATTACTTCACTGTCTCTTTACACTTTTTTTGGCAGCATTGGGAATCAAGCCTAGGGTCTGACAAATGCTTGCCAAGTGCTCTATCAGTGTGCTATATACCCCAGCCTCCCTCACTGTCTTTGAACCAGATTTTCCATCCTGCTGGGTCTCTCATTCACTGCTCACATGCATTTTTGGTATATGTTCATTCTATATTGGTACAAAAGCCATGTTTTCTTTAAAAAAAATTTTTAAAAACTATATTGCAAAATCGATGGTTTCACCTATAGTTCTATCAGCTCTAATCCATATATGCCATGATCTTGACACAGAGCAGAGCATCATCCCCACAAAACTGCCTTTTACCATCCATCCTTTTTTTTAAAATTGTTTTTATTATTTTTTGGTACCAGGGATCGAACTCACAGCCTCGCACTTGCCGCTGAGCTAAATCCCCGGCCCCTCATCTGTCCTTTTAGAACCATGTTCTGACTTTTAAAAAATTATTCTTTGAATTGGGCATGATGGTCTGTGCTTATAATCCCAGCATTTGGGAGGCTGAGGCAGGAGGATCAAGAATTCAAGGCCAGTCTGGGCAAATGGTGAGTTTGAGGCCAGCCTGAACTACATGGCAAGACCCTGTCTCAAAAAAACAAACAAAACAAAAATATTCTTTGCAAGATAAAGAGGGGTGCCGTTGGGCAGGGGTGTTGTGGATGTGCGGATCTTCCTAACCCTCCAGCCCAGGTCTGGGAGAGTCCCTATCTGTTCCCCTCTGTCACACCCAGGGAAAGGCTTGGAGTCTCAGAAGTGAGCTCTGTCCTGCCACCCCACGCCTGTCTTCTCTCTCAAGGGCCCTGAGATCCAGTGCGTTAGATCTAAGAATACAGACAGGCAAACCTTGGTGAGTGTGGGGACAACTCCATCCACCTGAATTGGGCAACACTTCAGGATCAGTCCTCCTTCCGGTGTCCTAAGAGAAACAGAAAATAAAAAGAACAGAGACCAGCAGTGTTACTCTCAGTGCCTGGGTGTGAGAGCCTTCCCGGGTTTGCCTTGTGCGAGGGTAGCCAAAGGCAAGAGGGCCAGGAATGTGGTACATGCAGGAGTTTCGAGGAAAGGGCCAGGGAGGCATAGGGATCCGCCGAAGCAGGAAAGCTGCTAAGGGTTCAGTCAGATAAACCAGGTGTCTCCGCTTTGTCTCTCTGGCTCTGGCTCTGGCTCTGGCTCTGGCTCTGGCTTTCTGTCTGTCTGTCTGTCTTTCTCTCCCTCTCACACACACACCTGACCCTGAGCTGTTTTTTTTCCAGCCTGGCAGTCTGTGGCATGTGTAGATGCTAAGTGGGGCTTCAGGTCTTCAGAGGTTTAAGAGTCACAGTTGTCTCATGCCGCCCTTTAGAATTACTTCTGAGCCAGGCGTGGAGATGTACACTTGTGATCTCAGCACTTGGGAGACTGAGACAGGAGGACTGCAGAGTTCAAGGCCAGCTTGAGTTACAGAGGCCCCCTCAAAAAACAAAACAAAACAAAGCAAATTTATTTAATCTTTTATTTAGCTTAGCAATGAAAACATACTTTCTTTTTAAATGTTTTGTGAAACTGGGGTTTGGGGGGCTGGGGATTTAGCTCAATGGCTTAAGCACCTGCCTGGCAAGTGTGAGGTCGTGAGTTTGATCTCTGGTACAAAAAAAAAAAAAAAAAAAAAGAAAGAAAAAAAAGAAACTGGGGTTTGAACCCAGGGCCTGCACACACTACTTGTGTGCTCTACCACTGAGCTAAACCAAGCCCCAAAGTGGACTTTCTAGGGACGTATGTATCTGACCCTCTGCCCTCTGTCCTCTCTGCAAGTCCATTTTCCCTCCCGTAAGGGGGTGTGTAAAGTGAGGGCAGAGAAAGGAAACTCAGATACCAGTTCCAGTGACCCCCAGCAGCCTTGTGTCCTGGGAAGCCCCCAAAACACTTGGAGCCCCAGTTTCCTCCCCCTGTACCCAACACCGGTGCTGTGCTCTACTCTCCATTTCCCAGTTCTTTTTCACTTGAATGCACCTTATCTCTAGGACAACTGTCCAGACTTTAGTCTCCATGTGACATTCCGAAGAGTCAAACAGCATCAAGAGTCATCATTATACTGGGACAATAAATGCAAACTTGAACAGAGTAAGCAAACGGCAGTGTTTTCCAAACTCAACTGGAGGCTGCTTTTGACTTTGGGGAAGAGCTGGAAGTTGTATGGTACCAGATCCTGTGCATACAGTAGTGTTTTTAAGAGCGTGCCTTTTCACTGAATGGCACACAGCAGAATTCACCTTTCTTTTTGGCGGAGGTGGTAGCACTGGGTATGGAACCCCACTAAGCTATATGGCCAGCTGATTGTGAGAAAGGGTCTCACTATCACTAAATTGCCCAACTGTCCTTAAACTTTCTATCCTTTGGCCTCAGCCTCAGTGCTTATGTTGTAGACATGTGTTGCCATGTTTTACTACTTGTCTAATTTTTTTTAAAATCATGTCTTGTAAAGACACCAAAGAGAACTGCTTTAGGAAGTGGCAAGAATAGCTGGGTTGGGTATGCCGGCACGTGCCTGTAATCCTAGCAATTGGGAGGCTGAGGCAGGAGTATCATTGAGGCCAGCCTGAGCTACATAGTAAATTCAAGGACCCCCTGAATTACTTACTGAGATCCTGTTTCAAAAAAAAAAAAAAAAAACAGTGGCAAGAATGATGGAATGCTGGGTATGATGGTACATGACTGTTATTCAGCACTTGGGAGGCTGAGGCAGGAGGATTGCTGTGAATTGTAAGCCAGCCTACACTACACAGCAAGATACTGGAGGGAGAATGAGAAAGAGAGAGAGGGAGAGAGAGAGAGAGAGAGAGAGAAAGAGAAAGAGATCTCAATTGTGTTCACTTGCCCAAACCCAAAGAATGGACTTCATAGGCAGGAAGAGAAGTGAAAGTGGAGAGTTCTTTAATTCTGATCTTGCAAGGCTGGGTGTCTGATGAACAGGCACCCCTAGGTGGGTCACCACAAGGACTTTTAACTTTCAGCGTGCAGGTCCTTTTCCCCTTTTTTCCATTGGCTGGGTATGGGGGTTGGTGGGATACAATCTTTCCCAGAGGATGCATAATTTAGCCAATGCCCTGTTCTTTTCCTAATTTGAGTTTGGGTTTCTTCCCAATATTGTCTGTTCTTTGCTTTGGGACTTTCAGAGAAGCAGATGTTCCTGTTTAAAGATTCCATGTATATGACCTTGTAGTTACAAGTCACTATGTTGCTACTTAGCCCTAGCTAAAAGAATATACTTTTCTCCCTTTCTCTATTCAGGCCTACATTCTACAAAGGCTTTCTTTCTAGTTTATTTCTCCCTAAGGTGCTGTTTGCTTAGAGACCCTCTAAATGCATGAATTTTGTCTGCCAATAATTTTCCACTCAGAGCTAACCATTTCATCTTGAAAATGGATCACTTTAAGTTTTTTTTTTTTTTTTTACAATAGTGTGAATAAAGGGAAATATAAGATCTGGGGCTCACACTCAGCTCTGCCCTTCATGCCGTGCCACACCATAGCAGAAGGCAGAAGGGCAATAGAACAACTTGCGGTCAAACTCAGTCTCATCATAGTGACTTTAATCTATTCATGGGGCAGAGCTCTCGTGACCTAAATGCCTCTGACACTATTGCACTGGAGATTATGTTTCCAGTGCATGAGCTTTAGAGGACACATTCAAATCATAGCACAGATCTTTTCAATCTTGGTGTATATCTATCCTAGATCTTTGTGCATGGATTTGCTTAGTAAACACTGACTCATACTTCTTTCTTTCCCAAAGAAATTCAACCCTGTACAAACTTGAGAGAGCTGTTTGTTGGTTTAATAAAAACACTTTATTGTAAGTTGGGTTGTCTTTGGTTGTTGAATAGCATTCCTTGCGAGGAAACTGTAGGGGATAGCATATGACCTGTGACAGGAAGTGACTGTTTCAGATAAGCAGGTCAGGGCTGGGCTGCCAGGAGCAGAATATGTCTGACAAATTGCAGTCATGTGGCAGAGGCCCCTAGCACCACAGCTGTGCTCAAGGGAAGGGATAGTGCGGGCGCACCCGAATAGGGTTGCTGATAGCCACTCTGTAAGACTCTGCTGTGAATTCTGGAAGAAATGAGAACTTCATAGGCTCACTGTAGGACTCTAGGAGAGTAGGTTTATAGTCCTGTTGTAGTCATGGAATACAAGAGAAAAGATTTAATACAGGACACTTAATTTATAGGCGTATTCACCCAAAGAGTCAAATGCAGAAGAGCATGAGAGGTCTATCCACACACTCTAGTGACCCAAAGAGTCCAGCTGAGGGCCTGAATCTCATGGCAATGTCCTTCACGAGTCCAGTTGAAGACCTAGAGCCCATGACAATGTCTCATGAAAGTCTGTATCAAGGACCTGCACTGGGAGGGCCTGAAGGTCAGTGGTGGAAGCTAGAAAGTCTGCATCTGCCGGATTTTCCCTGAGCCAGCAGGCTGAGAGATTGGCACTGAAACCAGAAAGTGACACTCAAAGTGAGGACAAGAGCGTCAAGGAAAAGAACCACAGCCATCCTCGGTGACAGTCCTCAGATTCTCCAAGGATGAGAACAGCGGAGTTAATATCAGGAAAGCCAGAGCAAAAAGCTTCTCCAGGAGAATCAATAGAGGCCTCCTTCTCCTCCAATTCTGCTTTTATGCTGTTGGCAGCAATCCTCAGCTGGGCCTTCCACGTCCACAACCACACTGACTCAGTTCAGCTGGGGTTACAAGCTGACCACTAGTTAATCCCACAAGCCCTAAGGGGAGATAAAACAACAAAGGTGATTTTGACCCCTGAAGACTATGCCCACATGTGTAAGACATACATTCCATTACAGAAGGCTCTCGTTTGAAATTGATGGGGAAGAATGTCTGGAATGTACTCATAGCTAGTTGGTGTTGACTGATGACTTCAGAACCAGCTCTAGGTAGAAGAGGCCTTAAGAAAATGGAAAGATTGGCAGTGGTCCTTTTAGAGCTGGGTAGACATGTTATGGACAACAGGTACCTTGAGGGAGGGCAGGAGGCTGTGTAGGAGCTACACGCCTAGAAAAGAACATTCACGGAGCAGATATCAAGGACAAATCTTTCCAGCAAATGGCAGCCAAAGGTTGCATTCTGACAAATCAGAGTATCATGATGGTCCTTGGTTGAGGAGGTCTAGCGTCTTGAGGAAGGCTGCTCTTGGGTCTATTGGCTCAGACACACAGTTGGGCAGTAGTAGTCATGGTCAGAGTAGAGATGATGTCCTCCCTGGGCAGTGACAGTGAGTACAAAAACCTGGGAGCTGTGTTTGTAATGGCCAACACTAGCAGTGAGCCACAGAGCCAGCAACTTAGCCTTGGTGATGGCTGGGTTGGTCCTTGTGCAAACTGCTTAGACAGGCCATTGGCACATGGAGAACGACCCCAGACAGAAGCACAGGAAGGTTCTGTCTGCTACAGTCATACGCCTGAGACACCAGCCCTGCCAGGCAAGGAGATACCACGGCTCTGAAGTCAAAGGTGGCCTGTTCATTCCGAGTTGCGACTTTACTCCCTTTGGATGCAGTGGCCAGGGAAAACATATTTCTCTGCGGTTGTTTTAGAACATGTTCTGTGAGCTGTGGAATCCCCGATTGCTCAGGAGACCCACAGGCCATCATGGAGTAAAGAATCTCTGTTTCTGGTTAGCCAGAAGATGCGTGGAACTTCAAGCACCTGCCCGGTGACTTCTGCTGAGGTTGTTTCTCTGCACTGGGCTTGCTTATGCACAGCCCGTCTCCCTTCTCTGCTTGCAGGGACCCCACGCTGGACCTCAGTTATAGCCACTCCAGACAATGGCTGCCTTATCCTCTTTGAGATGAATTCTTTTAGATGTGACAGGCATGCTAGATGAAGCCAGACCATCCAAAATATGTTCTAAACATTTGTTCAAAATGTGTTGAACTATTTCATGTGATATGATAAAATTTCATTAATTTCTCCTGGCTTAACATGATAATTTTATACATGGTGACTTAGACTGCTGCCAACTTCCCTTCCTTTTAAAATTAAAATATCTCAGTGATTTTTTCCTTTAATAAAAATATTACATATTCATTGCAAAAAAGAAAAAAAGATACAGATGGGCAAAAAGAAGGGAAAAAAAATCTCTAGTCCCATTCTCAGCGTTAACCCCTACATACAACTCAATGTCTAGTCTTTCAAAGTTTTTTCCTGGTTATGTGCATGTGAATGCTCGTGTACCGAGCCCTCCCACACCTCAAAAGTACATGTAAGACTGTGTTCAATTGTCCAATAATTATGCTGCTCGGGAGGTGTGGCGGGGTCCTGCCCGCTGGGCTCTGGCTTCCGGTCATGTGTATGGTCCTCACGCCTTGCAGTAATTCCTTGCAGTAACTCATCTACTCCAAGTCCTCTGCAAGCCTGGCGGCTTCCACACCATTTATACCTGGGTACCTGCTCTGCCCTTGGAGAGTTCCCTTTTTTGGTTGGAACTATCATTTTAAATGTTTTTTTTTTTTTTATTGTTAAGCTTTTCTATGTTTTTGCACTAGGCCTTGAGATCAGTAGGAGAAAAGGCAGGTTCACCTGGTACTCAATGTCTTGAATGAGTATGTTGCATTCTTTGTGTTTGTGCTCCATAAATTGATACCTTCTCCTCCAGATCATTTTCCCCCATGTTTAGTATAATTGTCACAAGCTTTTCCTCTGAGCCGGAGAATTTTTTTAGCTTCCTTGCTAACTTTTCTTGTAGTTCTATAAAGCTCTTATTTTTATCCTAAAAATTTTTCTCTTAGCTCTGAATTTCTTTTCATTTACTTGATTTATCAACTCACCCTTGTTTGATCTTGTTTTATTAATTTTCAAAAATATTAAATACATAAAATCATAGACTAACTTTATCAATTATTTAATCAATATAAATATTAAATTAGTATATTAAACAGGTTTTTGTTTTGTTTTGTTTTGTTTTTGAGACAGGATCTCGCTGTGTGGTTCAGGCTGATGTTGAATTACTCTGTAGCCCAGGCTGGCCTTAAACTCACTGCGATCCTTCTGTCTTAGCCTTCTGAGTGCTGGGATTACAGGCATGCGCCACCATGCCTGGCTGCAAAGACTTAAATTATAAATGTTTTTGTTGATTGTGTAGTGTGAAGCACTCTTAGTTTTCTCCAGCACCTGGAATGATGATTTCTTCCAGCCTGGATACGTTCGTCTTTTTAATGTTGTGTCTCTGGCCCATTTTCCTTCTCTTCCTTCTCCTACTCTATCTCCTCTGACTTGTCATTCTTTAAAAAAAAAATCTACTATGTTGTCTTGCCTCATGTCATCTCCTTGCATATTATGTGAATGTAGTGGGGCCATCTAACCCTTGAAAATATGAGGGTGCATTATTTTTGACACCTTTTCTGCCTGTCCTTCCCTCAGAATTAGCCCGGGGCTGAGTGGGACTTACTTCCTGCTTCACTGAGGCCTGAGGGTTTCAGAGACTGGTGAGGGACGGAGCTGGAGTCTACTTGCTTCCCGAACACAGCTTGGTATCCCACAGCGGGGTCCACTTCGTGAACTAGGTTTGTCCTTCCTTCTGCTGGGCAGTGACTTGTGTCCCTAGGCAGCCAAGAGTCCTAGAAAATGACAAGACCAGCTGCTCCTCTAGGAGCCACGGTCTTTCAAGATGGTGTCAGGGACACCTCTTCTCCAGGAGCTGCCCAGCTGGCCTTATGACCAATTTGTACCAAATCCAGACACTTGAGGTACTTGGGGACACTTCTTGTCCCCAACCTCTCCTCTTTCTGCTTCAGTTATGTGTAGAGGAAGATAGTTAACATTCTACTCAGGGATCCTCTGTTTCTTTCGTCTTGTCACTCACCTTTTCAGCACCATGTTAGACTATTTCTTTTTGGTTGCCTCTGGTTAGCTTTTGACTTTTTTACTTTTGACCACTTTATGATGTGTTGGGAAGAAGGAACTTGTGTGCTCTAATCTCACCTAGACCCGGGGATGGAACTCACAACCCCGAGTTTGCCAAGCAGGCGCTTATGCCGCTGAGCTAAACCCCCGGCCCCTCACCTACACCATCTTTACCCGTCATCTGGGTAGGTGCAGCTGTGAAGGACTCCTCACGAGCCAGGTGGTTGTGCCTGTCTGTGGTTCCAGATGCTTGGGAAGCTGAGGATGGAGTATCGAAAGTTCAAGACCAGCCTGGGAAACCTGGTGAAACCGTCTCAAAATAAAAATTTGTAAAAAGAGCTACAAAAGTGGGTCAGTGGTAAACACTTGCCTAGAATCCAGGGTCCAATCCCTAGTACAACCAAACCAAACCAAAACCCTCAAAGATCCCAGGGACTTCTGGGTTACTGCTGCCTCCTGGGGGTTACATAAGTCCCTCAAACGGCAGATTCTCTTGTGAGCTCTCCGTCTTTTAGACCCCTAACGCCTAGGTTCTTCTTCTGTGAAATGAGTGTCTTTTATATGTCATTACTCTCTGTTGAAACTTTACCACCTCTAAAATGAAATTAGACTGCCTTCTTATGCCTTAAATGCGTAGTTTCCCTCCCCAGTATTTCTGAAAGTTGCCTAAGTCACAGCTTCACAAAAGCACCGGAAACTCTTACTCCGCCCTTCTCATCTTGCTGCCATGACTTTGCCTTTCTAGTTGAAGGGACTGGTGACTTGGTGACTCAGCCAGGGCTCAGGAAGAGAACACTGTCCTCACTGACTGTCTCTCTGACCACAGGCTCCATTGAGTTGGGGAGCAAAGAAAGTACACTCTAAAGAGGAATTTCCATCTGCCTCCAGCGGGGAAGTGTCTGGTGCCCACAAGTCTCCATCTGGCAGGGGACATGTGAGAAGGTTTGGTCTTTGTCATGTGGTCACTCCATATCTCAGGAATCAATGTTGGACAAACTAACATGCACATCGTCAGGAGCTAAACGGCAACCTAGACCCAGATTTGAGAAAAAAAACAACTAACCAAACAACCAAACAAATAAACACAAACTGCCTTAGGGCACGTGTCTAGCTTGTTTGGGTGCAGTTCGGCTCATACGCCCAACTCATGTTTCTTACCAAGACCCGTGACTTCCTAGCCCAGGGTCAACCTATCTGAGCTCCTTGGGAACAGTGGCGGCTACTTGTCTCACATCTGGTGGCCTGCAAATGCTGTCTGACATGGTGTAACGAGAGCACATTGCTGACTGGGCCACAGGAAAGGCTTTCAAAGCTGTGCCTGGGATGGGGCTGGCTCTGGGGCCACTCTACAGAGAGGAACCATCCACTCCCACCCTGCTGAACGGGAAGAGAGGAGCTCCAGGCCTCCCCAGTCCGTGGGTGAGGAGCTCCATGTCTGACTCACCGCCACTGTTCTCAGAATGCCCTAGTCACAGAAGAAAGGCAGAGCTGCGAGCAGCTCAAGGTCAGCTAAGATGCCTCCATCTCAGTTGTGAGCTTCTCTCTCCACAAACATCACCTGCTGGGCCTAGGAGAAGAGACACAGTTGGCTGGGAGCATCATTTCCTGTTCCTGCCTTGGAGGTGTGACTGAGGCTTTCTCTTGGTCTGGGCAGAGAAAGCAGTCAGATACATGTGCAGACGTCTCGGTGCCCTGAGCAGGTAAGTACTTCCGGCCACCTCAGGGTTCTGTATATAGAACCCAGAGTCACAGGGAATGAGGAAAAGTTGTGGAATCCTCTGTGGAGATAAGATTGGAAACATTCTGGAGCAAGATCAGAAAGTATCTCTGGTATATTTGCTACTATAGGTTCACTCCCAGAAAACAAAAAAAGTAACTTTGGGTCAGAACCTTTCCTCCTTCCTGCCTTTCTTATGTAGGTAGAATGCTCTGTTAGCACAGGCCTCAGGTAGGTGAGAAAAGTGAGACAAGTGGCCGCATGCAGAGCCCCCCAAAGCCAGACAGGATGGGAAGAGCTGGAGCGTCCGCATTCTCATTCAACCCCGGTGGGTGCAGATGGCTCCTCTGCTGAGCAGCCCCAGCAGCCAGGCTTATCTCAGGCGCAGACTCTGAAGCTCTTTCCTGTAGCCAGACATGAGGGCGCTCACATTTTCACAAACATCATGACCTTTACTAAGAGAGGCCTGGGGCAAAGCCAGGGCCGGGTGTTCCCACTTTGATGTGCTTCGTAAACGACACGGCAACTTCAGCACACAAGGATGACATGACTAGCCTCCTGCAATCTGAGTCACTCTTTCCAGATACGGTGCATGGGAAGGCAGCCAGCTGGTGTCACGGGAAAAGCCCTGGATTCGAGTTGCAGTCTCACACTGGCTGGTCACACTAACTGCGGCTGCTTGGGGCCCCACTTCTTCATAGCACGTTCTTCTGTGAGTTAGGAGAGAGGGGAGACCGTGCTCACAAAGCTCACGCACTCAGAAGGCAAAAGGAGCCCGACTCAGTGTTTCAAGACTGTGGCCAGAACTGAGCTACTTCTTCACCATGTAAATCAAGGGAAGTTACTTAATGTCTGTAGGTCTCAATTTCCACATACAGCAAATGAATAGTCACCCTGCACCTGACTCCCCACTAAGAAGTGGAATAAATAAGACGGGAATGCTTGTGGGGTGTCCAGGAGAGTGTCCTCAGATGTTATCGGGCACTATCTATGGTAAAGGGCACTTGTTTGGGCTCACAGCACACTTGGATTTGCCCAAGGCTGTCCTCTTTCAAGGGAAGAGAGTGCTGTGATCGCTTTGGAAACTGTACCAACAGCACCTACCGCAGCCACTTAACTATCCCCAAGCCTTTGTTGGGGTCCCTCCTCGGCCTCAGCCTGGGCTGGAAGTGTGGCTGGGGTGCACAGGTTTCTCAACCAGAGCCACTTCAAGGGACACACTCTGCCCCCCAGCCTCGCTCAGGAAAATGTGGTCAACATCTCAGTTTGCCATTTTCTTTTAATGACTGACTATACACAGTCTGAAAGAAACTTCTTGGCTTGGTGTTCTGTTCCCTGCATCCTCGGGTCCCTCTGTGCTCAGCCCTCTGTTTCCAGGGAAGCTGAGATCACCGGAAGCCCAGGCTGTCTTCGTAGCCCCTGAGGGAGTCTGGGTGTCTCCACAGTGGGTGTTACTCACTGATGTCATCTGTGAAAAGCAGAAGCTGCCTGTATCTCCCCTTCCCTTCCTGACAGCAAGTCAGCCCTGGTGGGTTTCTCCCCTGGTGGCTCAGCCCTTGGTGTCCTGGTCCTGTGTTCGGGGTAAAGTCCTAGGAGCTACCACAGTCTCCAGGAGTCACGATTCCTTCTCCCAGAAAGTCAGGACTATCCTGAGAGAAATCTAACTTCTTCAGTTTTGCCATTCACACCATGTCTTGTTTCCTGTAATCATTAGCTGTGAAACACAGAACAGAAATGGCTATGTGCTTATCTAGGAGCAACCAATAAAGAGAAGGCCTTGAACCTGACTGACCAAGCCCTTTGGCTGTAAAGATTTCTAGAGGAGATGACCAGGGTGGCTGCCTGATGGGAAACAGCTGCGCTGCTGTGAGGACGTAGAGGCCTGGAGAGGTCGGGGGACAGCAGGGAGGCGTGTGGGTCCCTGATCTGTGCCAGTCAGGAAGCTAGAGGGGGCAGGGAGCAGCTGCCAGGCTTATCTGTCAAGCCACTCTTACAGGAATGGCCCTGAGAGGTCCTTCACCTAAGGAGTAGAGAACAGTTGAAACTCTTGGGGCCCAGGAGTAACAAAAATGTAAAAATATGTAGCTATCATGATAATTATCGCTATTGAGGGTTTTCTGTGGGTCCTAACTCATCTCACTGGCACCTCACAGTAAGCCAGGGAGAAATAGTGTTAGTTACCTTTTCATTGCCTGACAGAGACAACTTAAAGGAGAAAAGTTTTCGCTCACAGTTGAAGAGGTTTCAGTCTATGGTCATCTAACTTCAAGGCAGAAATACCGCGGCAGAAAGGAGTAGTGTTATTTACTTTATGGGAGCTGGAATTGGAGGTAGCAGAAACAGCACCTGATAGGAAGGGGCCAGGGACCAGATATAGTCCCTGAGATCAAACCAAACACACTGAGAATTGTGCTTTACTTATCAATCTCCTAGGTGTCTCTAAGCCAATAAAGTTCCCGATCAAGAGGAGCTGTCATAGTGGTAACTGTTATATTATCCATTTCTTACAGATAAGGACCCTAAGGGGCTGTAATGTGGGGTAGGCATCTTAGATTGGAGCGGCTTTTATTGAGGTCTGCGACACACCAGGTCTCCTGCTAGGTGCGTTGCCAAGTTTTATCTATGGTGCAGGCTGTCTTATCCCTGTTTTATAGGAGGAGCCCATGAGGTCCCCAGAAACCCAGGATGTGAGTACAAATCTGTCTAACTCAGTGCACTCTTCTGCCACTACCGCAGAGCTGGTCTGGTCCAACCCTCCAACGGACCGGAAACCTGCTTAGGAATTAGCACAGGGTTCCCGTGACCACGCAGATCCGCCCCGTAACTCTCTCTCAGCTGACTCCCACCCCTCATCCCTCAGCAAGTCTCAGAGAGGAGAGAACAGCAGGTCTCAGAGGGGCTGGCTGTGGCTGGACTCTGACCGCCTGTGTCTACACTTAGGAATACATACAGTCTATTCATCCCTGATCCCTATTTTGAGAGTGTATAAACCTGGTGATCATGAGATAAACTTACTCAACATCCATTCCTGCTTTTCCTAGTCACAACATTTCTGCAAGATAGAGAGCGACCACCCTGCAAAAGAAGCAGGAGCTGAGTTTGAGAGAGGTGAGAGGTGATTGTGTCCAGGTACATGGCTAGTGGTGGTGGACCCAGGATTCAACCCTATGCTGCTGGACCTCAGAGCTCACGGAATCCCCCCGTAACAGTCACCTTGAGAGACACCTTCAGAGAAAGGGCAAGAAGCCTGTGTCTCATACAGCTTGAGTATTAGAAGGACTCTGGCAAATGGAATCATACTGGAATCGTCTTCCTCATAGAGTTACCCTGTGGCTTAAATGAATTAATTCAGGCAAAGAAGTTTTTGAACAGTGCCTGGCACACAGGAAGTGCTGAGTAATTGTTCTTAGCTGTTGCTATTATTC
>PVJX010001306.1:121502-169817 GCA_004027295.1 Dolichotis patagonum
GGTAGCCCTGGGTTTGGTTCAACCACTACCACACACAAACACACACACACACGCACACACACACACACACACGCACACACACACACACACACACAGAGGAAGGTAGACTGTTGTACATCCTGTCACCACAGTGTGTATGCCCAATATTTTATTTTATTTTATTTTATTTTATTTATTTATTTATTTTTTTTGGTACCGGGGATCGAACTCATGACCTCACGTTTGCCAGGCAGGCGCTTAAGCCACTGAGCTATACCCCCGGCCCTGATATTTTATTAAGTGAACTTTACCTTTTCGAAGCGTTTTATATATACAGAATTACTGTGAACAAAGTACACAGTACAAAGTTCCCGTATACTCTGCACCTAATTTACCCTTTTATCAACATCTTATATTGGTACATTGGTATGATATATGTATACCAATTAATGAACCAATGTTGATATGTTACTATCAGCTAAAGTTCATATTTGATTTGCATTTCCTTAGTTTTGACCTAATCTTCCTTGTTTGTTCCAGGGTCCCATCCTACCACATTACATGTCATTGTAATGCCCCTTTAGGTTCCTCTTGGCTGTGACAGTTTTTCAGATTTTCTGTATTTTTAATGACCTTGACAGTTTTGTTTGTTAGTACTGGGGATTGAGGACCCATGGCCTTTGCCTTAAGCTATGTCTCCAACGTCTTTTTTTTTTTTAAATCTTGAGACAGGGTCTCACTAAGTTGATAAATTGCCCAAATTTGAGATCATCCTGCCTCAGTCTCCCAGAATACTGGGGTTATAGGTATGTGCCACCAGGCCTGGTGACCTTGACAGTTTTGAGGTGTGCTGGTGAGGAATGGTTTAGACCGCCCCTCTTAAGACTTGTCTGATGTTTCCTCATGATAATTCTGGGGCTTGAGGTTAAGAGAAGGAAGGCCGCAGGGTAAAGTGTCATTTTATCACAATGTATCAGAAGGACAAATGTCAGCACGACTTCCGGCTGCCGACATGGACCTTGCTCAGCGGGCTGAGGCAATGTTTGCCAGGGTCTGTGCTGTGCAGTTACTCTTTCCCTTCCTTTCCCGGCTGCTCTTTGGAAGGAAGTCACTGCGTGCAGTCTACCTGAAGGAGTGAGGAGCCCTGCTCCCTCACTCCTTCCCCGAATTCCCTGGAAGTCTGGCTGTCTGCATACATTCCTTGAACTTCTGCACTGGAAGACTTGCTAATACAGTATATGTATTTTTAAATATAACTGTTAAAAATAAATATAAATGTTGCTTTATAATAACAAACACTTTATGTCCTATTATATACCTGAGTTGAGGTTCTATCTTATGCTACACGTAAATCTACCTGTGAGAGTCTTCTCACACGTGTGCACGCATACACACACACTTCTATTTGCTTATCTATACTCTGTGTCTCTAGCTACATATACCTATCATCTATCCATCAATCATTGTGTGTGTGTGTGTGTGTGTGTGTGTGCCGTTGGGGATTGAACCTAGGGCCTTTGCACTGAGCTGCATCCCCCAGTCTCTTTTTTATTCTTTTATTTTATTTTCTAATTTTTATTGTAACAGATAGTTGCTACTTTGCCTCCTGCCTTAGGTTCCCAGGATACTGGAATCCCAAGTATGTACTACCATGCCTAGCTGAGAGCTAAACTTTTATTATGCACTCACTCTGTCCTATTGCTGTTCTAAGGATGTCACATTCTGTGTGAACTCAATCCTTACAGCCACCCTCTGAGATACAACTAATATAATCCCCATTTTACAGATGAAGAAACTGAGGCCCAGAGAAGTAAATAAATGCCCATGTGGCCTAAAAGTGACAGAGCTAGGAGTAATGCTGGCAGGCTCTAGAGCCCACTCTGTAGTCACCTCTACCCTTATCTTTGCTTAGGTTCCTCTGGGCTATGACAGTTTTTCAGACTTTGCTTATTTTTAATGACTTTGATAGTACTGAGACGTGCCTGCCAAGTATTCTTGCTTGTCTAGAAGCATGTGCTGGTCTGATCTCCTCCAGGGTAGCAAAGCTGCCATTATCCTAGGAGATGAGTGCAGATGCCACAGACCATTTCGGAACTGCCCCCGGGACTCCTGAGCCTGGGCTACGCAGAGGCGGCTGCACTCTGAGACCTTGGCTGTTTAGCTAAGTTTCACTGCTGAGCTTCTGTTTCTCATTGGAAACCGCTCTCTCCTAGCAGAGCCGGTGTGGGGACAGGAGGAGAGGAGTCTGTAGGCCTGGCTGGGCCTGCTCAGCAAGAAGCACGGGGTGGGACGAGGGAGTAAGCTCTTGGGGCCCAGACACAGGGATCAGCTCTGGCTGGAGCGCCCGCCCGTGCAGCCCAAGGCCAAAGAACCAGCTGGGAGAGCAGGCAGGAAGATCACAAGCTGGAGGCAGACCGGGCAACTCACCAGCCTAGCAAGAGCCTGTCTTTAAGCCAATCAGTCAATAATTAATTAGTCAATTATTTAAAGAGGGCTGCAGATGTGGCTCAGTATGAAGGCCCTGGTTCAACCCCTAGTACTGGAAAAAACAAGTGACCAAACCAAAAGTGATTTCAAGGTAAACGTTTCACATCATTTCTCACCAATCCCTGAGTGAACCAAGAGTCTTTATTAGCAAGATCTCCTTTTATTTGTCTCAGTATTTCACAATACTTCGTACACATGCCCCTCTGCCTTTCCCCCACATCACTCTTCCTTCCTGAGTTTCTATTCCCTTTTCCCTCTCCCTGACTTTTATTTGCAGAATGGGTCAGTAGTGCTCGGAGCGGGCGCTGTCCAGGAGGGACTGAGGAGCCTGGAGCTGGGTCTCATCCCAGGTGTGGGTTGGGACGGGCTGTGAACCTGCCAGTCATTTCTGTCCTGTTCTCGTGAAGGTAAAGGTGTCTGTGTTAATCTCCTAGGGCTGCTCTGCAGAAGTACCACAAGCTGGGGAGTTTAGAGCAACAGAAACTTACCTTCCACAGTCCCGCAGGGAAGATATCCAGACAAGCTCTCTCCAAAGGGCCCTAGTGAAGGTCCTCCTTCCCTTTGCCAGCTTTTTCTGTTGCTGGTGGTCCCTGGTATAGCTCAGCTTGCAGGTCCTCTGCTATGATCTCTACCTCTGTCTTCACACGGCTTTCTCCCCTGTGTCCTGGGAGTCTCTGCTCTTTCTTTGTGTAACAAAATGAGTCTTTAGATTAGAGCCCACTTTTGTAGTGTATGACCTCATCTTACCTCGATTATATCTGCAAAGATCTTGTTCCCTAATAAAGTTACAATCTTAGGGGGCTAAGATGTATCATTCCGAGGAACACAGTTCAACCCAACTAGTATATGCGCACAGCTGAATTTTATACAAAAATGAACTACAACTACATGCAACCTAATTTTTACAACATAATTTTATATGTGTTGAGTAAAAGAATAAGTCTGCAAGGTGACATATTACAATAAAATTTAAACTTTAAAACAATCAAGACTGAGTTAATTATGGATTTAATTAATAAGATATAATTGAACATTAATTATCACTAATGAAGCATAATATTAAGCTACTGTTTAAAAGGAAGAAAATTTAAAATATTAAATAGGAGAAGAAACTTGGGGAAGTATGTAGGTAAATAGAATGTTAACATTTTACATTTGGGATTGAAAGATGTGTCCTCAGATGTTTATCTCACTCATACACATACACACAGTCACTCTTTGATATTCGTAAAGAGCTGGTTTCCAGGACCCCAGAGATACTAAATTCATGGATGTTCAATCTCCTGGTATAAAATACAGTAGTATTTGCATACACGCAATGCACATCCTCCTATATAATTTCAGTCATCTCCAGGTTACTTATAAAATCTATGTAAATGCCATGTGACTACTTGGGGTTTTTCTGTTTGTTTAAGACAAGGCCTCGCCAAGCCATGTAGTCTAGGCTGGCCTTGAATTTAAACTCCTTCTGCATCGGCCTCTTCCTGGCCTGGTCCTCCCAGACTGGCCCTCTGCTGTCCCTGGGACTGGCTGTGCTTCCTCTGGAACCTGGGCCTCAGCCTCTGGGAGTCTCTGTCCGCTGGAGGAGCTAGCTGCACAGGGAAGTAAGTACAGCCCTGTTTGGGGAGAGCTCCTCCCTGCCCATCTCTCAGTTAAGCAGCACCCGCTCTGGCCTCTCAATGACAGTAGTAGAGAGTGGCCACAGAAACCGTTGTCAGGCACTTCATCCATTCTGCCTGGTCTTACACAGCACGGCTCTCGCCAACATGCCTGCGCCTCCCGTGGGCAGAAGGTGGCAGGGAGGAGGGAAGCCGCCTGGGTACCGTGGCTGCAGGACCTGTCTGCACCTGTAACCACAACCACATGCTGAAATGTCACCAAGGAGCAGGGGGGAGGGTGGTTAAAGACAAAGAACGGCGACGTATTATAATTATCTCCAAATGCTACCACAAAAGCACGAGTTTTGAAAGTGAACATGGGGCCCTATTTTTCCTGCCCCACGCCACCCACAAGCCTAAGATGCTCACCAAGATGAATAACGGGGGCTCTTTACCATTTGCAAAGTGCTTCTGTAGGGTATCTGTGTATTTTGCCCTCTTCAAAAAGCCCTGTGGGGAGGTTGTGGCGGTCACTTTTCTTTTCTAGTTGAGGCAATAGAGGCTCAGAATGGCTCTGTGATTTGCCTAAGGGATAGAGGAAGAGCTGGGAGTTAAGAGTTCTGCCTCCTCGCGTGAAGCTCTTACACTGTGTTACTGGTTTCACATGGAGACATGATTCTAGAGGGAACGCCAGACCAGCGAGCCATCTCACCAAGGAGCCAGCAGCGCCCAGAGGTAGATGGATGGGAACAAAGCACTAGGGCCCCATCTGCCCTCACAGCTGTTGAGGAAGTGGTGGCTCTGAAAGGCATCATCTAGAATGTAGCCTTCCTGTGACCTGAACTGAAGGCGGGGTTCAAAGCAGCTGGGTCCTAGAATAGCAGATTTCTGTTGATTTATTCTGTGCAGTATGCCTGGTGCTCCTGTGTGCGTTGTTTTCTCTAGGGAAGGAGCTCACAGGAATTGTTTCCTTGCCATTTTTTTGTTTGTTTGTTTTATTGTCATTTAAAAATGATTTAAAAGGAAAGTTGTAAAATTCAGTGTTCTTGCTGGGTGTGGTGGTGCACGCCTGTAATTCCAGCACTTGGGAGGCTGAGGCAGGAGGATTACTGTGAGTTTGAGGCCAGTCTGGGCTATGTAGTAAGTTCAAGGACAGCCTGGGCAATGTAGCAACACTCTATTTCAAAACAAACAAACAAACAAACAAACTCCCCAAAATAAAGTTCAATGTTTTTGAACTTGATTTTTAATCAAGTAGTGATTTCTTGTTGTAAAAATAACTTAGGCAAATACAGTTGTGTTGGTTAGTTTTCCCTCATTGTAACAAATACTTGAGACAATAAATTTATAAAGAGAAAGGGTTTATTTTGGCTCATGGTTTTAAAGATTCTAATCCATGATCAGGCAGGCCTATTGCTTTTAGTCTTCTTGTTACAATGGAACAGGCCAATGATAGGCCAGGTTTTTGTGTAAGAGGAGAAAAGAATCTTGAAACGTACACTCAGCAGCCAGTAGCAAGCGGCTACATTTACTGAAGCTCAAGGGAAGCTGTGCTCAGGGCAAGTTTTTATCAACAAGAGGTGTGACACAGACCAAGAAAGGTGCCTGGTGATAGAGAAGGCCCTGCACAGGTCAAAGCATACAAAGTAGCAAAGCAACAGAAAAAGGTGGGTAAATCAGGCTTTGGCAATTAAAAGGCCAGACCCCTCTGTTTTAGGTGTCTCCTGCTGAATCTCTAGGTGTGATTGACAGGGTGCTGAGTCATTGTAGAGGCTCTCAACACAGCATGCTGTCCCAGAATCCGGGTCTTAATTATACTGATGACACCTAGTGTATCTTTATGACCGTGTAATGAGGTGGGCGTAGGGCAAAGGGGTTAGAAGTTCGGGCTAGGAAATGCGAGACTTTTGTTACTTTATTCTCTACCTCTCTTAGGACAAGGGAAGCAGAAATAACTGCAGGGTGCTGTTTAGAATTAAACGGAGAGAAGCCAGCCACTCACTCTGCTCCATGGTTTCTAACTGCCACTCTGATGTGGGTGCCGATGACAGTGGTGGGGAGCGCATGGCGGAGCCACAGGGCTCACCTCACAGGCAAGAAACAGAAAAGAGGAAAAAGCAGGGGCTGGGGTCCCACTGTCCCCTTCAAAGGCACGCCTCCAGGGGCCTGCCACCTCCCAGCAGGCCTCACTTCCCAAAGGTCCCACCCTCCCAGCAGCACACGCTGGAGCCCAGCCCTTTGTCACCCAGAAGACAGGAGATCCACACTCCAGCTGCTCCAGTGGGAACAGTCACTCTTCACCGCTGACTTACCTTCCAGGCAGGGAGCCTGCCGCCAACAAAACATTCAACCCTCCCTCTGAGGCCCCAACCACATTTTGATGGGAGGAGTTCTGTTTGTGCTTAGCATGGAGAAAACTGCAAGGGAACAAGGAAGGTAGCTCCCACCTAAACAATGAGAAAGCCTGTCTGCAAATCACCGCTTTTAGGAACTCATCACAGGGCTGAGGTCACACGGCAATGAATGAAACTGAATCCCCAAGGGTGACAAGCCCCTTGGAGGAGGGCTCGGGCCCAGGGACGGTTTGCGCTGCGGCCAGGGCCAGTGAGGGAATTTGCAGGACCCGGTGAGAAAGGAGAGTGTGAAGATCTACGTGCCGGCCGCTGTGACTGTGTGGCTCCTACACACCAGGCGGGCTCTGTGTTCAGCAGAGAACGGAAGACGGGCGGCTGTCACCGTGGGGAGAGAAAGGAACTCAAAGGGGATGTGGCCCTGCAGCCGACACAGCAGCCAACCCAGAGAAGAACGATGGGGAGCCCCGGGTAGGCTGCCAGTTGTAATCAGCAGCCCTTCTCCACCAGCCTTTACTAGGGGCTCTAAGAAAGACCGGGCCTGATTGTTGATTTCCCCTCCTCCTCTTCCTTCTCCTCCTCTTCTTCTCTTCCTCCTTCTCTTCTTCCTCCTCTTCCTCCTTCTCCTCTTCCTTCTTCCTCTTCTTTCATTTTTGAATGAAATGGATTTGGGGGAAAAAAAGAAAGACTGGGACATTGTGAGGATAGCAAGACATATTATGATAGCAATTGTTGATGATCTATTGTCCTGTTTTGAAGTTATATACCACTTTCACTGCTTTGCTTTAATTGGCTTTATTCTGTTTTGTATTGCTGGGTTTTATTTTCCTTCAAAAAAAAAGAAAAAAAAAAAGACTGGGGCTTGGGTGTGGTGCTATGCACCTGTAATCCCAGCACTCAGGGGCTGAGGCTGGAGGATCACTGTGAGTTGGAGGCTTGGCTGGGCTACCTAAGGAGTCCAAGGCAGCTTGAGCCATGTAGTGAGACCCTGTCTCAAAACACGAGGAAAAAAAAGGAGAAGTGGTGGGGAGAGACACTGAGCAGAGACAAAGACCAGCGAAGGTGTAGGCAGCATGGTCCTGATCCTGGGCATATGCAAGAAATCCTCAGAACTTCCAAGACCCCTGTGTTATCAAGGAAGAACCTTAAGAGTCTAGGGGAGAGCAGAAAATACATACTGTAAGCCCAGGACCACCAAAGGAGGTGTGGAAGCTAAATCTGGCTGCTTTGGAACATCAGGCTGGAAATTCTCCTTCCCACCCCTGGAAGCAAGCACAGAGTCTCTGCTTTTAAGGCAGCAGGAAAAGCAGAAGCCATCTTTCCAGGGGGTGAGAGGTGGGAAAGCCTCTGGGGCCCAGAGTCCTGCACCAGTATACCGCACTATCAGTCTGGGGGAGGTGCTCTCACACTCAACACCTGCTATGGATACAAGGGCAGGTTTGGCTGCCAAGGCTCAGGGCACTACCTAAAGCTAAGGCTGCAATACGGAAACAAGATGCTGGGCCTGGTGGTACAAGCCTGTAATCTCAGCACTCCGGGAGGCTGAGGCAGGAGGATTGCAACCAACCCGGACAATTTAGAGGATCTTTCTGTCTTTCTTCTTTTCTTTTCTTTTCTTTTCTTTCTTTCTTTCTTTCTTTCTTTCTTTCTTTCTTTCTTTCTTTCTTTCTTCTTTCTTTCTTTCTTTCTTTCTTTCTTTCTTTCTTTCTTTCTTCCTTCCTTCCTTCCTTTCTTTCATTCTTTCTTCTTCTTCTTCTTCTTCTTCTTCTTCTTCTTCTTCTTCTTCTTCTTCTTCTTCTTCTTCTTCTTCTTTCTCCTTCCTTCCTTCCTTTTCTCGCTTTTTTCTTTTTTATTTGAGACAGGTCTAGCTACATAGTGCAGGCTGACCTTGAATTCACTGCATAGCCCAGGCTGGTCTCAAACTTTCTGTGATCTTCCTACCTCAGCCTCCCAAGTATGGGGATTATAGGCATGAATCACCATGCCCCGTTTTTCTTCTTCTTTTTAAAGATAGGGGCTCACTGTGTAGTTCAAGATGACCTTGAACTTACTATATAGCCTATGCTAAACTCACAATGATGGTCCTGCCTTCACCTCCCTAGTGCTGAGAGTACAGCCACACACCTGGTTTGATACTCTGTCTCAAAATATAAAGGGCTTGGGCCAGGGATTTAGCTCAGTGGCTTAAGTGCCTGCCTGGCAAGCGTGAGGTTGTGAGTTTGATCCCTGGTACCAAAAAAAAAAAAAGGGGGCTGCAGATATAGCTCAGTATGAAGGTCCTGGGCTCAATCCCTAGTACAAAAAAAATTTTTTTTCATGTGGTACCGGGGATCAAACTCATGACCTCATGCTTGCCAGGCTGGCGCTTATGCTGCTGAGATAATGCAAAAATTAAAATGAAATAAAATTTTAGAAGCAAAGCAGTTGTTGCAGGAAGCACAGAAATTAAGGAAATGATCAGAGCAAACAGCTGTGAGATTAAGAGCTTGCATTTTTAAAGGGCTTACTGAATTCAGACCAGACTGAGGGTGTAAAAACATACATCTGGAAATTCTTTAACTTCCAAGCTACAGAGAATTATTTTTTAAACTTTGGTTAGTACATAATGATCACATTCACCAGGGGAGTTGGCATGTGTGCTCAGCATCTCTTCATTCTTTTTTTCTTTTTATTGCGTATTGTTATCTTTAAAGTAGTTGCTTAGATTACAAGATATAGGCGTGAAAAAAAGATCAATGAAAGCAAAAATCCTTGTTTTTGATGAGATTAGTAGTATAATTATCTATGATATATATAAATATATTAAATCTTTTAATCTTTTCCCTTCTTTTTTCCTTTCCCCCATCCCAGTTGTCCTTTCCTTTTGAGAAATGCCTTCCCTTTTCACTTTCACAATACCTCTTGTATATTTTGGATCTTACTCTTTCAGTTTTTTACATTAGAGAGACAATATGAGGTTTACACAGGCAAGTCTGATTTATTTCACTTATGAGTATGGTCTCAAGTTGCCTGGAGTCTACCCTGCTTTATAGCTGAGTAGTACTCCATTGTATAAAAATACCACATTTAAAAAAAATCCATTCTGTGGGAGACAACTCCAGTGACTCTCCTTGAATGCAGAACAATTGCTGCAACTTTGATTATATGGAGACTTATTTCCTTATGCTGATATGCAGAGAGCTGGCTATGGTATTTCCTTCTCTCTTCAATTGGCTCTAAGCATTGCAAATAAGGCTAGCTGAGGTGCTGATATGTAATCTCTAAGGCCAACAGACAGTCTCCTGTTTCCTCACATAGTGCTCTCTATAAAAGATATAAGCACAGTGGGATGTTAAAGCCATCAGCTCCAGGAATATCAACTGGGTATGAGCCTCAAGGCAAAGAGGCTATGCATCTTCAGGGCACAAAAGTTTACCAATCAGAAACTGAAGGACAGCCTCCCAAAACAATTCAGTTGATACCTTAATTGAATTATGCAAATTGATCCTTCTGCATATCTTTATCTCTGCATTTTGCAGAGATGCTCTTCTCCCTACCTGTCCAGCCAGCTCAAGTTACTCATGTAATTCCCTCCCTCCTCACTGTAACTCATTCTTGAGCCACTCCTTAAGGATAATACATTCTGGGAGAGGCCTAGGATCAAGGCCTTTATCCACACAGCCTCACGGGGATTAGATTCAGGACCCTTTGGCTGCCCTTAACTTGGAATATGTCTTGGTATCTTTACTCTCGCTGTGGGTTGCCCTGGAGGTGGTAGATTGGAGTTAACCTGCTGGGATTCCAATAACGTCTCAGTGGGATTGTAAATATAATTTTTTGGATTGTGAGGAAGACTACAAAGGGGATTACAACTGTACACAATATTTGGGATTACAATACATTCCTGAGTCAGTGGGCATTTAGGTTGTTTCCAAGATTTAGCTATTACAAATTGTGCTGCTATAAACAATGGGTGCACATATATTGCTGTGGCATGATGTTTTCAATTCTCCTTGGAAACTACCTAGAAGAGGAATAGCTGGATTGAATGGGATCTCCAGTCTTAGTGTTTTTAGAAATCTCCACACTGATCTCCACAGTGGTTTTATCAGTCTATATTTCCACTAATGGTAGAAAAGAGTTCCTTTTTCCTTACATTCCCACCAGCATTTGTTATTGGTTCATTTCTTTTTTTATGTATTTTATAAAGCAAAACAGAAAAAAAGCAATACAAATGATACAGTATTTAAAAAAAGAAGGTAGGGGCCAGGGATTTAGCTTAGTGGCATAAATGCCTGCCTTGCAAGTGCGGGGTGGTAAGTTTGATCCCCGATTTAAAAAAAAAAAAGGGAATTAACACAAGTTAATATATTGTGTATTTTTTTATTTTAAAGGGGGTAAATTGTAACACAACAAAACAGAACAAAACGGGACATAAGAAAGCATAAATATCAAAGCTAGACAACCAGAGATCTTTACTATCATATTGTATCTTGTTTTCTTCCAAATGGTTGTCCATATCTTTGTATATGGAAAGTTCATACAAAGCAACATAGCCAGTATTTCACAAGATGTCCAATTCACTGGCTCCCACTTGCTAAGCGTAAGGGGGGGACATGGGGCGGGGGATGGGACAACATGAGATGTTTGATTCTCAGCCCTCATGCCAGCAGGCTCACAGCCGCTCACTAGAGAGGGGAGGAGCTCCTTGTTCTCCCGGCACCCCAGGTTGCTGCATGGTGCAGGTCCCGAGGCATCAGGGTCTCTCTCTCGTGGGCCGCTGAAGCCTGCCACACTCACAGCTGCTATTTCTTTCTGATGAATTGACCATTACATTTCCAAAGTTCTGAAATGGCCAACAGACCATAGAAAGAATTCTCTTTAGGCTCCTGTTTGAAACCAGCAGCTATAGCAATCTGCTGGCCTTGATTCAGGGTCAGTATATTGTGTATTGTTATCTTAGAAATAGTTGTTCAGGTTATAAAATCTAGGCACAAAAGTGATCAAACAATGACAGCACAAACTATATAAATATATGTATGTGTATGTATACCAAATAGATAACTATACTGCTAATCTCTGTTAGTTCATCAAAAAGAACAATTTGTATTGGTTCATTTCTTGATGATTCTTTCGTGAGTGATATAGAATCTCAGTGTCATTTTAATTTGCATTTCTCCAATGACCCGTGATATTGAGCATTTTTTCACATATTTATTTGTTTCATTTGTATTTCTTTATCTAAGAAGTGTGTATTCAGTACAGAGGCCCATTTTTGGATTGGGTCTTTGAATCTGGGGGACCTGATGCTTCTAAATTCTTTATATATTCTAGATAGAAGTCCTTTGAGGGAGAGTTGGCTCAAACTTTTTCCAAGTTTGTGCATTTCCTTTTCATTCGCTACAGAGAAAATTCTATAAGTTGCCAGATAAACAGGAAGTGTAATTGATAAAGGGGTGTCATGCCATCACCAGACTTTTCATCTGTTGTAACACGAAGATGGAAGACTATAAAACCTGATGAAAGCTGAAAGAAAAGGGTCTTGTTCTAAGAACTCTACACCTAGCCTGCCAGGTCTCATCAGTCAGGGTGTAAGAATGTAACTGTGACTATGATGTGGCTCACAAAGTGTGGCACCCATATACACACGTGCCTCCCTCCGGGCAACTGATGAACCAGGGCAAAATTCAAAAGGGAGAAGATGAAGAAGAGAGGAAATAGTAATGGTAAGAATAAGCCTAAAACAAAAAAAATACAAAGAAAGAAACTAACATAAATAAATAACCATAAAAGACATGTGTATGCTTACATCTTAGGGAATAATGATAGCACGGCCATTAGCCTGTCCTGTAAATTTTGACTTATGATTATGGTGGGAGATTTAAAAACACTCCTTTATAGTCAGATATAGAAGATAAACATATTTTTAAAAAGTGAAATATAGCTCCTTGGGGGACTGAAGCAGAAGGGTTACAAGCTCAAGGTCAGGCCAGGCAACTCAGTGAGGCTCTGTCTCAAAATAAAAAAAATAAAGGAAGTCATGGCGGTGCACACATGCCATCCCAGTACCCGGGATGCTGAAGCAGACCCCTGCAAGTCTGAGGCTAGTTTGGGCTACAACAGTGAGTTCAAAACCAGCCTGAACTACATAGTGAGACCCTGTCTTATGGACTAATAATAATAATAATAATAATAAAGAGCTGGGGATGTGGATCAGTGCTACAGTGTTTGCGTAACATGTGTAAATCCTCGGGTTTAACCCCCAGTGCCAACCCCAAAATAAAAGTGAAACCATAGAAGAGTGGAATCTTTCACTAACAGACTTGATTATAGTGATATAACCACCCACTCTCTGAATAGAGAGTGGGAATGTTTAAGACCCATTCTTCCTGGAGAGAATAGACACCTACCATTTTCAGGGACACCAAATGCCCTTTCTTCTGTGGTCTTCTGCTCTCTGCCCTTAAGCCAAGAGGAGAAGTGATTTCTTTGGTCTGAATCTTTATTCTCTGTTCAAACCTGATCCTAAATCCTAAATCTTAAATCTGGCCTGATCCTAAATCCTAAATCTTAGACAAATTTCATTTTAATCCATGGTGATTACTTCCCCCAGGCAGGAATTTGGTGGTTAAATTCTATCCTGAGTAGAGCTTTAATAGGGAATGCATGTGGGACAGCCAAATTCAAAAAAAGGGTGCTATAAAGGGTGAGAGAAATAGTGGGTGTAGTGTTCCATCACTGTAATGAAATACCTGAGATAAACTGACTTATAAAAATAAAAGGTTTATTTTGGTGCACAGTTTTGGAGCTTCTAGTGCATGAACAATTGGCCCCATTATTTTGGGTCTGTACTGAGGCAGCGCATCATAGCGAGAGCATGTGGATGAGCAAGAAAACACTTAGCTGGTGGCGAGGAAGCATATCCAAAAACGTAACAGGTAGGAAGAGAAACTGGAAGGTATCAAAGTTCCCATCTACCAGGGGCCCACCCTGTCTGCTCCTGGGTTGGGATTCAAACTCTTTGCCCTCTATCCACTCTCACATCCTTTGCTATCACTTGTTAGATTGATGGGGACCAGGACAAAGAATTTCTTTTTCAGCTGAATTCCTGAGAGAAGCAGCTGCTACTCATTGAAAATCTCAAGCTCAGAGCATAATTAAGTGTGACTTCCAGCCCTGACAAGAGAAGCCTGAATTTTAACTTGGACACTCCTGAGTGAGCAAGCTCCTTGAGACACAAACTGTATCTGGAGCGGCTCTGTGGAGGCTGACAGACCCTTGTTGAGCTTGCACCATTTTAGAACTCATCCTAGAGTTGTTTCTCATGCCTGTTTGTACACTTACTGGCCTGAGATTTGATTAGAATATAATGGCTTTTTCCACTAATCCACAGAATCGAATTTAAGCACAAGCGGGCATATTTTATAAAGAATGCAGTAAATACTGCTTTGACGTACTTACTGGTATTCATTTCCGCTTGCTGCTATTGATATACAAGAACATGGACCTGAGACCTCAGAGTATCCCTGGTCTCAAACCCTCAAATGTGTCTTGTCCGACAGGTCTCTGTTCTGCTATAACCTTGGAGAGCCTCAATTTTTACCTCACTTTGCCTGTTTTTAGTCCTGCCACATTCGTATGCATTACAAGAATGACCTCGCTGTGGATGCCAGTATTTTTCCATTATAAAATTTCAGGTGCATCTACACAGACACTCTACTTTTATTACAAAAGCATTGTGTAGGCAAATTACCCACACCTGTCTCTACCCTTTCACAACTATGAAGTATGGGATTCTTATTCCAGTGTTTCACATGATGTTCTGGTTATGGATTGCTTTGTAACAATTATTCCCAAAACTTTGGTAGTTTAAACACATACGCATGTGCACATGCACACACACACATGTGCGCACACATGCACACACATATGCACACATGCACACACACACAGACAAGAAACATCACTAGTAGATGTGTAAAATGACTTCTTCACCCAGTGTTGGTGCCTCAGCTAAGATGCCTGGCACAGCTACATCCTGGCAGAGCAGCCCTGTCCTCACACAGGAGCTCTGCGTTGGGGTCCTCAGGGCTTCGGGATAGCTGGACCCCTTCCATGACTCTTGGTTTCCCTGGAACTACTGTTCCAAGACATCAAGCTTCCCTGTGAACCGGCTTTGCTTCTTCTACATCTCAGCCAGGTTCAGTGCAGGAGGAAACAAGGAGAGAATGTGAGTACTGAGGTGTGAGGACTTTGGTGGGTGCAAGACATCTTTGTACTAATTACCACAGGTGGGGAATTGAGGGTCTGCTCAAGATCCTACTATCAGTAAGTGACTATGTCGAGACTGGAACCTAAGAGGGTTGCAGGAATGGGGCAGTAGGTGCTGTTGTTTAATGAGCATAGTTTCAATTTGAAATGATGAAAAAATTCTGGAGGTGACTGGTAGTAATGGTACCACAGCAATGTGAGTATATTTAAAATACCACTGATCATACACTTAAAATGGTTAAATTATGTTTTGTTATGTTTTAACATATATATATGGTAGAAGAAAGACTTCTGGTAATCTTAAAGAATTTGAGGGACAGAGAGATCGAAAAAGATGGTGGACTGGTAGGTAGCAGGAGAATGACCCTCTCTGAGAGAGACAGCTCAAATGCCAGAATAGAACACCCTGGAGAGACCCAAACAGAGAGAGATGGACTCTCACAACCCAGGAAGAAACTAAAGTGCAAATAATCGCTTGAATATGAGGTCCTGGGACTACCATTAGAGAAGCTAAGATCAGCGAGCACAGCGCCCTCCTCAGGCTGCCTGAATTCCTGCTGGAGACTTGACCAACCTATCTGTGCCAAAGTAACTGGCTTGAGTGGCCAGAGCTCAGAGCTGAACAGCCCTGCATGTGGCTCGCCCGGACCCGGCCCTGCACGTGACCTACCCAGAGGCACTGTGAATGCGCAGCACAGCTGCGCTGAAGTCGGAGGTCGGGGAGCCCAGCAATTCTCGGGGACTGGCATCAACACGCAGTGAGTGATGGGAATAAGACCCTCCCATGGGAAAGGGGAAACTGACTGGAAGACATGTTGGATTTGGGCAGGACAGCCTTAACTCCATAAGGAACTGGTTTCAGTTGGTTGCTTCCCTCGTGGAGCGGATTGGTGGAATCTGCTTGGATTGGGCCGTGCCCCTGGCCAGGACCCAGTGAGTCACTACAAATTAATTCCCTGAGCCCGGCGCACACTGCTGCAGTGAAGGCCTGCAAAGGTTGACTGGCCTGGAGGGGAGGAGCCAGTGCACATTGCCCGTGCTTGAACTTTAATCTCTGATAGCCGACTGAAGAGGGCAAAATCTCCTAGCCTCTGCGCTCTAGAGGAGCCTTAACCAACAAGAAAAGGGGCAGGGAATTATACTGTACACTTGTATGGAAGTAGCCAAAAACATGACAAGAGGGAGAAATAAGAAAAAAACCCCAGCCCCCAACCCTGAGAACATTGATCCAAGAGAGGTAACTACAAAAGAGATTGAGGGCAGCAAACATGCAACATCAAACACAGCATTATCGGACATAAACAGATATCTTCAGGACCTCATAAGCGGGACCAAAGCTGAAATATTAATTCAAATTAAACAAGAGATAAGTAGATTAATAAAAGAAAGGCTGGGCACCTCTCAAGAAGACACAGACAGAAGAATGGAGGAACACAAAAGGAGAGAAAAATTTAATGAAGAATACAAAAAAAACCCTAGAATTCATGAAGCAGATTCAAAGAGATTATCAGGAAACTAAAGACTCCATAGAAAGCTGGCAAAACTGCTTGAAAGAAACCAAAGATAGACTATCAAAAATTGAACACAGGCTTGCAATGTGGGATCATGAAAGGGAAGATCTCTTAAAAATAACAAGGGAGCAGGCAGTAAATATACAAAGACTGGAAGATGATAAGAGGATCTATAACTTAAGAATAAAGAATGTGAGTGAAGAAGCAGGAGTCAAAACAGAGGAATTACAAAGGCTATTCACAACAATTATTAAGGAAAATTTCCCAAGCATAGAAAAAAGAAATGATATGCAGAGGTATGAAGCATACAGAACTCCAGCCACCTACAACCCAAACAGAGCTACAACCAGACACATAATAATCAAGATCCCAGAAATTCAATATAAGAACAGAATATTAAAAGCCATTCAGAGAAAAGAAACAGATCACCTATAAAGGAAAACCCATCAAAATCACGGCAGACTTCTCCACATAGAACCATCAAGTCAAGAAGAGCTTGGAGTGAAGTAATTCAAGCCCTGAAGGAGAACAACCTCCAGCTCAGATTGATGTATCCTGCAAAACTCTCTCTAGAAATTAATGGAGAAACAAGATGCTTCCATGACAAAGAGGAACTTGGAGAATTTGTGACCACCAATCCAACCCTACAAAAAATACTAAAGGACATTTTAGAGAGAGAGAACAAGAATATGAGCATTTCAGGAACAGTGGCAGAGAGACCTCAATGAACGGGGCAGATAGTGGAGTGGAACAGAAAAATAGACAACCAATGGTAGAAAAACAGAATAGCAGAAATAAGGCAGAGAAGATTGGCTGTAATCTCTAGTATAGAGGGCCTTGAAATGTTAACAGAGAGAAACACAGGCAGAGTAGATCAAGAGACAGGGTCCATTGAGATGCTCTATATAGGGAGGCAGTGGGACCCAAAACAAGCAGTGCACCCCATGGGAGTGGAAGGGGAGGAATTGTCTAAAAAAGGGAGGCAGAGGATACTATTAATAGGGTAACAAGATTTAGAATTTAAATTATTCTCACCACTCTGCTTGGATGGATTACGTGCTGTTCCAGTTTGTCTACTTACACTAGACTTGAGGACATGGTCAGCTATCCCAAAAATAAGAGGCCATATTATGGTAATCATCCCTAATTTTCCTATCAACTTAATCTGAAGCCCTTTATAACTTATACTGTCTTATGATGACTGATTTTATTTGAATCTGGTTTGTTAGACTGCTACTTTGTATTGACTGATTTTATTTAAATTTGTCATGATTGATAGCATCAAGTCTAAGAGTATAGGCAACTACACTCAAGATGACAAGATTCACTAAGATACCCACTCTGGTTTGATTATTACTTGCTTTTGAAGTCTTATAATGTCTCCACTGCTTCATTTTTATTAATGTTATTATATACTGCTGAGACATCATGGTAATCATTGTAGATCACCTTGTATTGTGGTTTTATGTGATTTTTTTTGCTTCATGCTTTTCTAGGAATTGCTTTATCTTGCTTTGTTTTGCTTTTCTCGCAAATACAGAAATGATAGATATATATGTAGAGACTCATGCATGTGTAGAGCTTATAAACAGTTTATGAGAACCAACTATATAACACATGTTGAAATAAACAACTACTTTGAAGAAAAAGAGACACTACAGTACCTAGTGCTGATTCCATAATGTCATGATGTGAAGTCCAGCAAAACTATCACTTTTTGTTCAAAGTGATCTTAGCTTGCTTTGTCTTGTTTAAGTTCAACACACATGAAGGTATGGACAGTTGTTTTGAGGAGAATGAGAGACACTATGACAGCCATTCTTGGCTTCCTTAATGTCTGGTCTTGAAGACCTGTAATGCCTCCTTGTCCTGCTCAGATCAATTCCATACTATGTTGCTTCATGTGAATTCCCTATATGTGACAATATGGACAACTATTTGGAAGAAAACAAAAGTCAGTATGATAGAGAGTGAATAACTTTGATTGTATAGTTTTGAAAATTATGTCTCTTACATTGCTTTCTTGTGATCTGCTTTGTTCTGTTTTGTTGTGTTTAATTTTACCCTTTTGATATAATTGCATGTATATTTGAGTGGGTAAGATGGATGACCATATTGCTGTTTTTATCAGATTGTGGAGCAGAACTGTTAACAGTCTCACTGTTTGAATGTCTACTTTACATGTTTTAACTTTGTAATTTGAACAACTATTTCCAAGAATTCAGTATGTAATTTGTCAAGTAATAATGTCTTAGGTTTTTTTGTTGCTGTTCTTTTCCTTTTTTCCTTGGAATTCTGTATTGTTGCTACCCTTTATTCTGTGGTTTTTTCTCTTTAAATTTAAAAAAAAAGAATTTGAGGGATAGCAGTTGGGGTTCAGGATCTGCAAAGAAGAATATCTGAAAAAAACAATCCAGGTATTTAGTTTGAACCCTAGAAAAATTTCACTTCAATTAGGGAAACAGCTCAGTCTTCATAAAGACCAAAGCTTGACTTCAAATTGATCTGTGATTAGAGTCCAGTGGTATACTTCTGGGATTAAAATGGTCAAGCACTTATCAGCTTATATGGAACTGCATATATCTATTTTTAAAAAATACTTTCATATCTTGGTTTTTAAAAAATTCATGAAAAAAGTCATAAAATCCACAAACATTAAATATGTACTACTTTGTGATACTTTTAAATTTTTTGTTTAGTGTTTTTGGATGTCTTTTTAAAATAGATGCATATTTCAATTAACCAGTTCCTAAATACTATTCAAATTTTGGAACTACTTTATAATTTCTGAGTTGGTTTGGGGTCCTTACATAGAGCCACATATAAATAAGAACGTATAAACTTTCTGAAGTGAGCATTTTGGTCTTTATACAGTGTCCTGCCAATCCGTGAGATACATTCTGATGTCCCCCAGAATTCATGTGTTGAAAATTAATGTGAAAGGATGTGAAAGTAATAGTATTGCCGGGATTTAGGTCAGTGGTGTTAGCGCCTGCCTGGCAAGTGTGAGGTTGTGAATTTGATCCCAAGTACAAAAAAAAAAAAAAAAAAAAAAAAAAAAAAAAAAAAAAAAAAAAAAAAAAAAAAAAAAAAAAAAAAAAAAAAAAAAAAAAAAAAAAAAAAAAAAAAAAAAAAAAAAAAAGGAAAAGGAAAAAGAAAAAGAAAAAAAAAGAGAAAGTATTAAGTAAAAGGCAGGGACTAAGAATAGGATTAGGGTCCTTATCAAAGGGTTTGAGGTAGCCTGGTGTTGTGGAACATGCCTGTAATCCCACACTCTGGGTGGCTGAGTCTAGAGAATCTTAAATTCAAGTCTTAACTGGACAATTTAGCAAGACCCTGTCATAAAATAAAAAATAAAGTGGCCAGGGATGTAGCTCAGTATGAAGGCCCTGGCTTCAATCCAATTACCACACACACACACACACACATACACACACACACATGTGCCCACATGCATGTGTATAAAGCTTGAGGAACTGAGTTCACATTTTTCTTGTCTTGTGTGGCAGTGTTCATCCCCATGCAGGAAGCCATCTTGGAAGCAGAATGTAGGGCCCTCACCAGACAGTAAACCTGCCTGCATCTTGATTTTGGACTTCCCAACTTCCAGAACTGTGACAAACAAATTTCTGTTGTTTATAAACTACCAGGTCTCAGACATAGCAGCACCAATGGACAAAGACAATCTCTGAGGCAGTATGAAAACCAGACAGTGATCAATGGGTCATGCCTGGAGTTGCCAAGGTGGTTCCTGAGGTGCTGTCTTCTGTTCTCCCATGAGAATGCTGGCCTCTGTAGTTGCCTGTGAACTTCCACAACTACAGGATATTTCCTGTGGTGCCAGGGAATGGGTGAGGAGGTTCTTTTGACATGGTTCCTAGGATGTGAGGGATCATCAGGCCCTGAATCAGAGAAGGAAATGGGGCAGATGACTTCTGTGTACAGGAAGGTGTCCTAGCTGTCTTTCTGCTTTCCTTCTGGGGCAGGAAGGGAGAGAACAAATATGGAAGGGAGTTTGTAGGTAATGGAGATTTATCATCTATATAGGAGTGAAGTACAGAAGTACAGGAGTGGCCAGTAGTCCTAAGGTTAATGGGACGCTGACTATAAGGCAATATGAGCCCATGCAGGAAAAGCGTGCTCATAGAATGAGAAATGATTCCATTGATCTTTCCCCAAATTCCATCTCCCCTTTATTCTCTTTCCAGAACCCAAGCTTCAGTAGAGCTGAATGGCTGGTGGGGTCCAGAGAATGTGAAAGGAGAAACCAATTTCTCTGGGGGCCTCTATGGAAGTATGTCCTATCCTGGTCAAAATCTAAATTGGTGGTTACATTGGATTGGGACAGGGTATGTTTGTTTCCAAATCCATTTTATTTAAAGGAGAGAAAGAAAAGAAAAGAAAAAAGAAAAAAAGAAGAAAGGAAAAAAAACTAAAGCAAAATTTCAAAACATGCAATCAAGGGGTAACAATAGTACATACATTTCACATTGTCATCCCCAACTCATTTACCCAGAGCACAAGACATCTGCATTCAATTGTCTAAACAAAACCAGCATGACCCTGAAGCAAGGCCAGCAGATCGCTGTAGCTGCTGGTTTCAAACAGGAGCCTAAAGAGAATTCTTTCTGTGGTCTGATGGCCATTTCAGAACTTTGGAAATGTAATGGTCAATTCATCAGAAAGAAATAGCAGGTGAGTATGGCGGACTTTGGGGGGCCTGCGGGGGAGAGACCCTGGCACCTCAGGACCTGCACCATGTGGTTGACTCGGGGTGCCGGGAGAACAAGGAGCTCCTCCCCTCTCTGGGGGGTGGCTGTGATCCTGCTGGCACATGGGCTGAGAATCAGACATCTCATGTCATCCTGTCCCCCATCCCATGCCCCCCCTTAGCAAATGGGAGCCAGTGAACTACATATCTTGTGAAAAGATTGGCTATGTTATTTAGTATGAGCTCCCCATATGCAAAGACATGGACAACCATTTGGAAGAAAACAAGAGACAATATGACAGAGAGTAAAGATCTCTGGTTGTCTAGCTTTGAAATTTATGCTTTCTTATGTCCCGTTCTGTTCTGTTTTGTTGTGTTTAATTTTACCTCCTTTAAAATAAAATTTAAAAAATATATATATAAAAAAAGGGGAAAAGAAAGTGCTCTAAAGGCTATAACTGCATGTACGTTTAAGTGTGTAAGATGGATGACCATATTACTGTTTTTGTTAGATTGTTGAGCAGAACTGTTAACAGTCTCACTATTTGAATGTCTACTTTGTATGCTTTAATTTTGTAACTTGTAACTATTTTTAAAAAATATATTAAAAAAGAAGAGGGGAAAATGAACAAAACCAGCACAAATCTTTCTCTTCAGTGAACTCAGAGAAATCATTAGTGTAACTATCTTAACTGTTTTTATAGGTTTTTTCTTTCAGCTTCTCACACTAATGAAACAATACGATGTTTACACATGTGTCTTATTTATTTCACTATGAGTATGGTCTTAAGTTGCATCCATTTACCTATAAAAGTCTCCAGTTTATCCTTCTTTATTTCAGAGTTGTACTCTTATTGTATAAAAATACCACATCTTTTTTATCCATTCCTCAGTCAATGAGCATTTAGGTCATTTCCATGTGGAATAGGGTATGTTAAAGGGAAATGAGGAATAGAGTTTCTTTTAGGGGGTGAGGAAAATGTTCAAAAATTGTAATAGTTACACAACTTTGTGAATACACTAAAACTCATCAAACTGCACACTTTAAATGAGTGAATTGTATAGTATGTGAATTATGTCTCAGTAAAGTTATTGTAAAAAGTTACAGGTAGACTGGCCAGGGGTATAGCTCAGTGGCACAGTGCCTGCCTGGCAAGCACAAGGTCCTGAGTTCAATTCCCAGTACCAAAAAATCCCTAAAGTTACAAGTAGGCAAAAAATGGGAAATGTTCCTTATAGAGTGTATCAGTCACTGTTTACTAGAGAAATAGATATAATTCTTATATATGAGTATAAGAGACTCTTCAAGGTTGGCTTACAGTGATCACCAACAGAGTGGATAGGAAGCGTGTAGAGGACACTGGAGACCCAAGGATCCAGTTGAAGGTCTGGAGCTCACTGCAGTGTCCCGTGTGAGTTCATATCAGGCTCATGGGGCTGCACTGGAAGCCAGGAGATGATGTCCACTGTGAAGCCGAAGATGGGAGCGCCTCCAAAGAAACAGAAGCAGATTCGTCCTTCTTCATTTCCCCTTTATACCATCCACGTGACCAGCTGCCCTGGGCGGAATTGCTGAGCTGATTTAGTTGAGCTTCTCTTACTCAAAGTGACACAATTTGAGTAAGACCATCCATCAACCATCACATAGGAGAAACAGATTCTCAGCTTACACAGTTGACTGACACACAGGGGCTCTGGCCTGCCACCCCATTGCTCTGTACCAGAGAAGCAGAGCATATGATGTAGGGTCTGTTAACTTGGGACCCATAGATACCAGGGGTGACTCACAAACTCACCTCAAAGTTGTAGGCAAAATAAATGTATGTAAGATGTTTATTTTAGGGCCAGCAATTTAGCTCAGTGGCTTAAGCACCTGCCTCATAACCACAAGGTCATGAGTTTGATCCCCAGTACAAAAAAAAAAAAGATTTTAGGAGAGTTTATCATCTGCAAAGTCAATGGAACGAATAATGGGCTAGGAGGAAGGAGCAGGGTCCAGTCCTCCGTGGCTCTAACTAGCTGAGTAAACTTGGACAAGTCACTGATCTTTATTTTGGAAAGGAAGAACAGGATTCATTGATCTCCAAGCTTCCTTCTTGTTATACACACAAGATGAAAGATGCCTCATTACCAGGCAGATCCAGGTCTGCGTCCTGGCTCTGCCTCTTAGTAGCAGCCTGCCTGCCCTTGCTGCAGTACTAGAACCTATGGGTGCCACCAGGGGAACAAAGGCCAGTGCAGGGTGTTGGGAAGGTGCAGGGGACATGAGTGGAGGTTACCCAGAGGCCACTATTATCAATATAAATCTGTGTCTGAATTAATTCCTGTTGAGCATGAGTGGTTGTGGCCTCCGGGGCAAGTGTACTTCCGGGGCAATTGTACTAAGTCCAGATGTCAGCCAGGTTCTTCTGCCCTCGGGCAGTTCCCATCCTAAAAAAGGAAACTTGGGGGAAGCTGTGCCCAGCCTCATCCAAGGACACACCTGGTCTGACTGAGGCTCTTCCTGGGCTTCCCAGAAGGCCAGTTTCTGTCTCTGCTTGCTCCTCTGGATAGGCCAGGAGGCTTGCTAGCTTATCACAGGCCCAAGATTGCAGCTGATGGCCTCCCACGAGGCCAACCCTGCCTAAAGCGCTGATACTTACGGAACCACAAAGCTTTCCCTTCAACTTTTTCAGTTTTCTTCAATGGCAACTTCCTGTGGTTATTACCATTACTATACCATCACACCTCAAACCGACTCACTGATTCTTCCTCTGGCTAGGACAAGACATTCTTAGTTTCCTTTTGAGGGACCTATGATCAGAAGACCTCGTAAAACTGCACAAAAACAGGAGATGACATGCTGGTGGCAATGCTGGGTTAGGTCTCCTTCTTCTCTGTCCCATGTCACCTACTTGTATGTGCCACTGTATTAGTTTTCCACCACTACTCTAACAAATGACCACAGACTTGGTGTCTTTGAACAACAGAGATTTATTGTCAAACGGTTCTGAAGGTCAGAATCTCATTGGACTGAAGTGAAGGTATTGGCAGGTATCTTAGTTACTTTTCTCATTGGTGAGACAAAACACCTGGTACCCAAAGTCAAAGCAGAAGTTGATTGTAGTTCACAGTTTGGGAGGTTTTAGTTCATCGTCAGCTGGCTCCAAGGCAGGGTGGCATAGCAGAGGGGCATCACAGAGGGGGAAGCAGCTCATGGTGGGTAGAAGGCAGCAAAGCAGCAAAGTAGTAAGGAAGCAGCAGGCACCAGTCCTCTTTCTGCCCCTTCTATTCTATTCAGGCTACCCTGGCAGCTAGCACCCTTAGAGTTAAAGGTGGGGCACCCTTAATCCTATCTTCATAGCATTAATCCCAGCATCATGCCCTTAATATTATACCCTGGATTCAGCCACCTGTGCAAAGCCCCACCTATGACCACATGAGACTTTGGGGAGATATCTGGACACAAGCCATAACAGCAGGCTGTGTCCTGGGGGCTCTAGAATAGAACCCTCTTTCATGCCTATTGCACCTTCCAGATGCCACCATGGTCCTTGGCTGTCTTTCTTGAAGGAAAGCCGAGGCTGGTCAAGTCTTTCTCAGATCACATCAGTTCAGGGCCAGGAGTGGTGGTGTATGCCTGTAATCGCAGCACGCAGGAGGCTGAAGTGGGAGGATTGTCATGATTTGGAGGCTGTGGGCTACATAGGGAGTCCCAGACAGCTGAAACTACACAGTGAGAACCCATCTCAAAAAAGAAAAAAAAAAATGCATCAATCTAGCAATTACTCTTCCTCTTCCATTTAAGGATCCATGTGATCACACTGGACCAACCTGGATAATCCAGAATGTCCTCCCTATTTTAAGGTTAGTTGATTAGCAACCTTAATTCCCTCTTGCCATATACTGTGATGTATTCACAGGTCTGAGGATTCAGACTAAGACATATTTAGGGACTATTTTTTCTACCTGCCAGGGGTGTAAACATATGTTCTGTGGTAGGACATGGTGGTAATAACTGTGACAATATTGGGGGTCAGCATCATAGTCCAGGTAAGTCCTGTTTGAAGTTACAGGTCAGTACCTTCCGAATTCTCAACTGCGTTTGAATCTTGTTCACCTGTGGTGTGGTTGGTGACTCACGTTTTCCACATTTAGAATTACCCTTCACTAAAATAGTCAAAGAAAATAATTCATTGTGAGGATAAAGGAATTCCAGTCCTCCCCCAAACATTACCAAGGATTCTGCACACATGTCCATCTCATTTCTATGGTTTGACTGTGTCCCCCCAAAGCATGTTAGACTCCTCAACTGAACAGTATCAGGAAGTGGAGCCTAATAGAGACTCCACCTTCATAATGGATAATGTGCACAATAAATGGGCCTGGGGTGCTGGTGCAGTCTTTGGATCTCTCTCCTCCCCTTTCCTCTCCCTCTCCTCACTTCTCTCCCTCCTAACCCGCCCCCGCACACGTGCCTCACGTACTCACTTGCCATGTAATGTCTTCTGCCAAGTCATATCTTTGCAAGAAAAGTCCTTACTAGATGTGGTCTCTCAGTCTCGAACTTCTCAGCCTCTAGAATGATGAGCTAAATAAATTTTTGTTCTAATTTACCGAACCTTAGGACGTTCTAGTAGCACCGATGAAGATACTCATGAACTCTGGTCTCCTCTCCTTCCACACTGCTTTCCTGGGCAGGGCTAACTGGAGACAAGCTGGTGAGGCCGCTTCATGAACTCCACAAGAGCGCTGATGGTCTTTGTGAGAAGGACTTTATGATCGGGAGAAGAGAGCTTCCTGGGCTCCATCACTGTGTAAAGAGGACTTTACACAGAGTCTCCCTCTGTGGACCCAGCCCGAACTTTCTCCGCTCAAACCCCAAGTTTTACATCATGACACACACAGAAGACTTAAATGAAAATGATGACACCTTATTACCTGGGATACAGCCTGATGTATCCTAGTCTATTTAATTTTTTAAAATGTTGCTCATGACCCACATAGGAGACCAAAATATGCCACCCTAAAGGGAACTGTAGAACACTGGATCAGTTACCCAAATGTACTCTTTTGAATAAGATTATTTTGAGTTAATTTGAGAAACAGCAGACACAGGAGTAGTTGCCAGAGCAGAAGAAATTAGCCTTTGGCACAGGAAATTTGTATATATGAAGTAAATCTCTGTGTTAAAAGCATCTCCCTCCTCGTGCCAGGAAGAGAAGCATGACTCTAAGTCACAGGACTCCCCTCAGCAGAGAAGCTTCTGCCCTAAATCTGCACAACAAACTTCCTTAACCTTGCTTATTGCACTTTCTCTGGCCTCCTGCCCAGAATTTGCCCCTCCTACACTCTTATTCTTTGCTCAGTTGAAGATGCTATTGGAGCTGGAGTTCCAGTCACCTCATTGAGCTAAGTTTGTATGAAACATGCATGTGAAGCAATTTCTGGGCATGGGCATACATGTCTGGAGTTCCAAGGGCTTGGGAGGCTGAGACAGAAGGATCTTTTGAGCCCAGGAGTTCAAGGCCTATCTAGGTAACAGAACAAGACACTGTCTCTAAAATAACAATAACTATTGTTATTATTTTAATTTTAAAAGACCCCCAAGTTTCTGTTTATTTTTTCTTGTAAATCTCTTTTTAGTAATGGATCACCAGCTGAGAACATAGAAGAGCAGAAGGGAAAGATATTTTCCCCCTTCCTTATGTCCACTATATATTATTTTGATGACCTCATGGTTAATAACCTAAACTTGGAAAAACTCTGTACCAACTGAAATACTTCCCCCTCTTTGCTTCCAGGGCTAGGATAAGAGTTTGTAATGCTTTAATGCCTATGAGCATGTTTTAAAGCATACATTATCCTACTTAATCCTTACACAACCCTAAAATGGAAATAACAACGCCCTTCTTACAGCTGGTGAAAGAATTCAGGAAATGCGGCTCACAAATATGTAGCTTTGGGGTGCTGATTCCTTTGAACTGGGGACAGTTGGGGGACAGTGGACACAGGCAGGGGCTTTCTCTGAGCTCCCCTAATCTGTCTCAAGAAGGAGCTTCTAAAGGAACTCTATTGTCAGGAATCCCTCCTGGGAATCTTATCCATGAGGAAAGATTAACTCCCAGGAGAGAGACTGGGAGTTGACACCTGATGATTATCCACTCTGAGGGCTGCTCTGACACCTTTATCACGGACAGACTGAAGTGCATATCTAGCCTTTAATCACCAAGCACCTCCCACCCATATCAGGTCACCAACCCACCTCAGAAATTCCAGTTCCTGTTCTTTACTGAGTGTGTGTGTGTAATACTGGGGACTGAAACTAAGGCCTCCACACTGGGCCATGTCTCCAGGCATTTGTTTTTTCTTTTGATTGTTCACTTTTTTTTTTTTTTTTTGATACCAGGAATCAAACTCAGGACTTTGCACTTGTCAGTCAAGCACTGTGCCACTGAGTTTGTTTTGTTTTTCAGGCAGGGTCTCATTAAGTCACTAATTTGCTCACACTGCTCAAACTGGCTAGCCTCCTGCCTCAGCCTCCCAGAGTGCTGGAATCACAGACATGCGCAGTCTCAACTCTTTATTGTAATTCAGGACAATATATAAGCTTAAATTATCTAGTTCCACATTTTGTGGGACTCCAGTGGATAGGAGAATAATTAAATATAGTTTTTCTCCTGTTAACCTTACACTGATGGCATCCATAACTCAGCCAAAGAACCCATATGTGGGCCAGGGATTTAGCTCAGTGGTTTAAGTGCCTGCCTGGCAAGCTCGAGGTCATGAGTTCAATCCCTGGTACCAAAAAAAAAAACAAAACAAACAAAAAAAAAACCATATGTGTAGAGGGCAGCCATTTTCACTCCCCTATATAGGGAAAATGAGGTCTAAAGTATTGGAGGATCTTGCCCAAAGTCATTTAGGCTAAAAGGGAAGCTTGGACATAGATCTCTGAACCTAAATTCAGTGTACTTTTACCAGCACCAGATCCTGAGTTCTACTTTATACACACCCGCAACTCTAGGGTTTAGATTAAAGTAGACAGTTAAGCGTGTGTGTGTGTGTGTGTGTGTGTGTGTGTGCTCAGGGCTCTCGAAATCTCAGAAAATGTCTCCTTTCTCAGTCTGGAGTTGGCCACCCATTCTCCCTCCACTTGTCCTCAGCTGGGTGAACTGGCACAGCTGGGTGGCCTTTGCAGGGTACGAGGCAGACCTACCTCAGCCTTGTTGGTGGCTGGCCTTGCAGTGAACTTTGCCACTTGATTGCAGCAGGAAGGCTCAGTCCCTGGCCTGTGACGAGGGTAGAAGAGGCTTAGGCCAAGGTCTTAGGTCCTTGGGGCTGCTATGACAAAGTTATAGACAGCAGAAATGTATTTCTCCCAGTTCCGGATGCTGGAAAGCCCCAGATCAAGGTTTGGACAGATTCACTGCCTGGCATGGATCCACTTCCTGGTTCAGGGACGGGGTTTCTGGCTGTGTCCTCACAGGGTGGAAGGGGCAAGGCCACTCTCCTAAACTTCTTCTATTAGGACGCTAATCCCATTTGCCATGGCCCCACCCTCTTGAAGGAGACCCCTCAGAGTCCCCACCTCCTGACAATGTCACCTGGGGGACTAGGATTGTGTTTTGTTTTGTGTGTTTTTTGAGACAGAGTCTCAATATTGTAATCCAGGCGGTCTCTGAACTCATGATCCTCTTGTCTCAGCCTGCCAAATGCTGGGATTACAGATTTGCACAACCATGCTTGGCTGGGGAGCAGGAATTTGACATATAAATTTGGGACTGGACAAAAACATTCAAACTTTAACACCTAGGAAGCTGGGCATTGATACAAGGAAAGAAAAATTTGGAGGTGCAGAGCCTGGAAGCTTTGAGGAGACGAGTTAGCCTGAGGAGGAGGGGGGATTGGGGCAGACAGGGGCTCGGAGTCCCCACTGAGTGAAAGGGTAAAAGGGATGGGGCGTCATACTCAGGAAACGCAGCGCAACCTGCATGACCTGAGGTGAGGAAGGAAGACATCGAATGAGGTGGAGTAAAAAAATGTGGATTCTGGTTTTTCAGTTCAAACACTGTCTCTACTTTTTTTGGCAACTCTGCTTCTTTAGGTTTTTAGCAGGAGGCAGAGGTTGAGAGGCTTTTATAACATTTCATGGACCTATTTTTTGGGGGGGGTGGTACTGGGGATCAAACTCACGGCCTCACATTTGCCAGGCAGGCACTAGTGCCACCGAGCTATCTCCCCAGCACCATTAAAAATATTTCAAATCAGGTGTGGTGGCACATAGTACAACCCCAGCACTCTGGGAGGCTAAGGCAGCAGGACTGCAAATTCAAATCCAGCCTGGGCAACTGAGTGAGATCTTGTCTCAAAATAGAAATGAGAAAGGTCTGAGTGTGCAGCTCAGTTTGAAGGCCCTGTGCTTAGTCCTCAGTACTGCAAAACCATTTCAGATGAATGGGCTCTACAATGAGGGAAGGCCAGTGACGTTTCTAGACACCAGCGTGTCTGGCGAAACTTTTTAAGTGGGCTGCCAGCCTCACAGAGAGGCCACCAGAGCCAAAGACCTAAATGGGAAGAACTGATGTTATATTCTCAGGCTGTAGCCCTGGGGGTCTTGGACAATATTTTCTTCCCTTCTAGAGCACCAAGGGGCAGGCCTTTCTCTAGCACTGACTGTGTCGCTCTGCTCCCCGGCAGACTGTTGGGGGTTAATTGCTTGTTTTTCATCCAATCTGAGACACCCCAACTGCAAGCTGGGCATGTCATTATTTTATGTATCACTATGGGAGGGGGAAAATGCCAAAGATGGAGACTGCACACAGAAGCTTGGTTACTACAGGGAACTCTGTCTTCCCGCTAAAGTGACTGGTTGGAAATGAGCTGCATGGCACCCTGTGGCAGAAGTAACAATTCTCTCCTGAAAACTTGAACCACAAGCCTGTCCTCATGCAGAGGTCTGTGGTCTGTTGGCCATTTCAGAACTTTGGAAATGTAATAATGGTCAATTCATCAGAAAGAAATAGCAGGTGAGTATGGCGGACTTTAGGGGGGCTGCAGGGGAGAGACCCTGGTGCCTCAGGACCTGCACCATGCGGTTGACTCGGGGTGCTGGGATAACAAGGAGCTCCTTCCCTCTCTTGGGGGCGGCTGTGATCCTGCCGGCACGCAGGCTGAGAATCAGACATCTCATGTCATCCTGTCTCATGTCCCGTGTCCTCTCCCCTTAGCAAGTGAGAGCCAGTTAACTACACATCTTGTGAAAAGATTAGCTATGTTTAGTATGAGCTCCCTATATGCAAAGATATGGACAACTATTTGGAAGAAAACAAGAGACAATATGACAGAGAGTGAAGATCTCTGGTTGTCTAGCTTCGAAATTTATGCTTGCTTAAGTCCCGTTCTGTTCTGTTTTGTTGTGTTTAATTTTACCCCCTTTAAAATAAAATTTTAAAAATATATATATGAAAAAAGAAGGGAAAAGAAAGTGCTCTAAAGGCTATAACTGCATGTATGTTTAAGTGTGTAAGATGGATGACCGTATTACTGTTTTTGTTAGATTGTTGAGCAGAACTGTTTGAATGTCTACTTTGTATGCTTTAATTTTGTAACTTGAACAACTGCTTCCAGTGATGACAATATGTAACTTAAAAAAAAGAAAATCAGAGGTGATATAACCTTCTGCCTTCCTGTATCCGGTTGAAGGAGACAGCCCAAACCACCATAGGTTGTATGCTCCTTTCCACATCCTCAATAAACCTGTTCGTTTTGTACTTTCGCCTCTCTATTGCACCAGAACACTCTAACACTTTTCCCAGTTCCTCTTTTCTGGCATAATGGGATACACTAGTCAGAGTTCCCCAGAGACATGAGGCCAATGGAATATTTATGGATTTATTAGATTGGCCCACATGAACAGAGGCTGAATATTCCCACAGTGGCTGTTGGCAGGCTGGAGGGCAGGGAAACTGGCAGCTGTTCAATCTGAGAAGTCGAAACCTCAAAATGCATGACAGTAACTCTGGAGAGCCTCTGCTCCAAGTCCTTGTGCAACGGCTGAAGACACTGGGGTTTCCTGGCCACGGGTGACAGGAAAGGCTGGGTGCAGGAACTAGCTTTCCCTTTCTGCCTTTTCACTCCCTCTGGACCCACAGCAGAGTGGGTGGTACTACATATAACACATGGGGAGGGGGCAGCCAGCAGAGACCACCAGGCTTGTTAAGGAAACATGGTGTGGACTTTATTGTGCCTGTGCACAAGCAGGTAGAGGGCAATAAGGCCATCTGCCCCAACAAAGAGAAGCGTGTCTGTTTTACAGGGACAGAAAGAAGACAGGGGACATTAGGTAGGAGGATTTTAATAAACATCTGGGGTCAAAATTGTCTAGCAGTCTTGCACCTCCGTGGGTACAGTCTTTGAAGTGTCCAGTGTAAATTTTTGGGTGTCTCCAGATGTTCCCAGATATCCTCAGGACCTGCAAAATTCTTTGTCCTATCTTATCTCCTTCACGACATCGTGTGCTGGCTGGTGAGTTCCCTGTGGGAGCAGTGCTTCTGCTGGCGGGCAGGTTGGGGGCTGGAGAAAATTAGCTCCCACTTGAACTTTATTCAGGACACGTCTTTCTCACTTGATTTGCTGACCCACACACGTCTCCTCTAGAAACATCCTTGCAGACTCACCTGGAAATGGGCGTTACCAGTTCTCTGGGTGTCCCTCCATCTGATCAAGTTGAAAACTGAGCTTAACCATTACAAGGGTCTTATTTTATACAGCAGTGGGCTGATTGCATCAGGATGAAAACCATACTCAACTAGTGCTAGGCCTTGTGGCCCAACTCTGGAGGGTAAGGGAAATGATACTCGGACTTGGGGATCTGAAGAGCTGAGTGCATTTTCTAAAAACACTGGGGCTGGTCTGGGGACTCAGGTTCTCTTGGGCTACTGTGTATTTGAAATCATTTCAAAAAATTCTCCCAGTTATATATTCGCTCTTTGGAGGAATAAGGGAGTTAATGACAGGGCATTTTTGGTCTTTATGGCAAAAGGGGCCCAACAGAGACAGTGAGGCTGCCCTGAAGGGCTTTAAGGGGCTACATGACTATCCTACATACTGGGCCTGACATCTGAGAAGCTGCCAAGAAGGGACCAGCGATGCCTGCGGCGGGTCTGGGGAATGAGTATCCTTTTGCATGGTTGTCTAAACCAAGGGGAAATAACATGAACTCCATCTAAGCTGCTGTGATTCTCATAACTCTGTAATTAGCAGAATGGCATGAATTGTTCCCTAAACAAAGGCCAGAAGAATAGTTTAACAACCTCTCTTTTTCTCCTCTGCTAAATAATCATCCTTGGAGCTATGTTTGTTTCCGAGGTCCTTCTCATAGGTCCCCCACCCCTGCCCCACCTCGCTCCTTAAAATTCTTGTGCGGAACCATGTCCTCTTCCTCCTCCTGTTTGCCTCTCATAGGCCCTAGCTTCTCCATTCATTTTCCTATAAGCTGGCTAAACATTTACCTAAAGGAAAAGTTTGTATTATTTCTGCCAACCCTAGCACAGGGAGAGAATTTCTGGAATTCCTTTATCTGTTTCAAAGGGACACAACTGCCTCCACCCCCACTTGTAATCCCCTGCCCTACCTCAGCTCCCAGGACCTAGGAATGCAACCACACCTAGAGCGACTTCCCACACAAGGCGTGTCTAGCTGTCCCTTGGCTTCATTCAAATTCCAAAGATGATATTTTTTTTAAAGTACATTTCTGTCAGGACCGTTTATTTCCCCAATCATGTACAACCCTTCAAAACTCTATATTCCCCACCTAAGCCTGCAGATGTGGCTCAGTGATACAACCTTTGCTTAGCACATGTGATACACTGAGTGCAATCCTCAGCACCACCAAAAGTAAATAATACTACCGGAGCCAAGGGTGAATTTCTTCATCAACTCACGAACACGTTACATGTCAGGCACCACGCTAGGCCCTCGGTATAGAGTGCTGAACAAATAGATCCATCCCTCGTTTCCATACAGCTTCCTTCTATGGAAGGTGAACAAAAACCTAAGAATCAGAGAAATAAAGTCATAGGAAATAATGATAAATACAATGGGAAACAGAAGAGGGAAGGGGCCTGAGACAGAATAGTCACGGAATCTAGATGCGCTGATGCACCCTGTAATTCTATGGACTGGGCGTCTAAAGCAGAAGGGTCGTAGCCTGCCTGGTCCGCTTAGTGAGACCCTCTGTCAAAAAAAAAAAAAAAAAAGAATAGAATTAAAAAGAGCTGTGAAGTTCCTGTGTTCAATCCCCAGCACCACAAAAAACGGGTGGGAAGAATCCTCTAATGAACTGACAATTGTCAGGGAGGAAAAATTTTCCACTACCCTCTAATGTTTAGCGCTTTGGGGCCTGTGAATTAAACTGACAAAAACAGATTAGCAAGACAAAAGACAGAAGTTTATTCCCACAAAGTGGAGTTCCAGAAAAAAGTGACTCAAAGAGGCCTTGAAATTTGAGACTTATGTATCCCTTTAATAGGACAAGGAGAGAAGAGAGGACTTGTGGGAGAACAAATGACCTTTAGGAAAAACAAGTGGGTCATTAGGGGAAGACATGGGACATGTGATAGTTTTGTGACTACGGTTAGGTGATTTTTAAAAAATATCCTTGCTCTATTTGGGTGTAGGAATCAATTTGCCCCAGTGAGGAAACTCGGAGTGGGAACCAAGAGCCATGGAATTATTTTGGAAGGCTCTGCTTTTAGTCAGATGAGGACCGTGCAGGAGGAAAACATCCTTTTTACAGAGGCGCAATTTGGATTCCTTCTTTATAGATGTGTGGCTTGGAGAGCAGGAGGACCCAGCCACACACTCCCAGGGTCAGAACAGGGTGGACAGTGAGACAGCCAGCATGAACAGAGTCGCTGGAGTGGAAATGTAAGCCAGTACGATGGGTTCTTTTCTTGATGAGCACAAAGCCAATAAGCACAAACAGAAGATAAAAAAATTAAAATATGGGGAGAAATTTGTAACTTGCAGCAAGAAAAGAGCTGGAGTTACTCGCAAAGCAATGCTCCCCTTTAGCAAAGAATGCGAGAGGACTCAGTTGGGAGCCTCCACATGTCCATACTCCAAAGCAGTTGTACGAACGGACACATTCCTAGTGCGTTCAGTTGAGTCACAAGTCGCACATTCACAAAGGAAGATGGGCTGAGCTTGATGTGATGCTGCACTGTAATCCCAGCACTCTGGGAGACTGAGGCAGGAGGACTGTAAGGTCAAGCCCAGCCGAGGCAAATTATTGACTTAGTGAGACCCTGTTGTTAGAGTTTTCTGCAATAGAGAAGTAAAAGTACAAAACAGGTTTATTGAGATGAGGATGTGGTAAGGAGCACACGACCCATGGTGGCTGCGCTGTCTCCTTCGACTGGAATATGGGGGGTATGGGACAGATGTAACCTCTGAGCAGGGGTGGTGCTTAGGGCGGGCATAGATGATATGCGAGGAGCTGATTGGAAGGGAACAATTAGGGCTGAAGAAGAAGCAGGAAGTGGTAAACAAGCGTTCCTGCTTTGGCCTTCCGCCATGTTAGACCACCGCCATAACTGTACAGTAATTTATTCTAGGGCAAAGCTCTTTCACCTGTCTTGAAGTAAAAAAGAAAAAGGAAAAAAGCAAAAGCAAAAACAAAAAAACTAAAGGGGCTAGGGATGTAACTCAGGGTGAAGATCCTGGATTCAATCCTCTTTGTCAGGGGGAAAAAAAAGAATAGGGAGGGTAGTAAGAGAGGGAAGCATGACCAAGCATTGATACTGGGAATGGAACTCCCAACCTGTTATGTCCAGGATGAGCTCGTGTTCTCCAAAATCAAAGAATAATTTTAGGAACAACAGACGTGAAGAGTAGAATATATTTATTGGGAGAAAGAAAGCCTCTGTCTGAGAGAGAGAGACAGAAGGGGTCCCGAGCGGGTTGCCCAAGACTCTGTCTTTTTAGGGACTTTTATAGAGTAAAACCATGGGTTCAAGGTGGGGGAAGACTGGGAACTCACAAGGTAGATGGGCATGAGGTGGGAAATAACTATAGTTAGCCAATAAGATCAATAGTTTAGGTAAAATTGATTACATTAGGGACAAATGGGAAAGCAAGTCACATAAGAAGCAGCCATTCTTACAGTTATGACCTTTCTCTTAGGGGGATGAGATAGTGACTCCAGGATGATAGGGAACTAATTAGAATATCAGTCTTTAGGGTGTGGATTCATCTTTTTAATCCTTTGTCTTGAGTCCTGACCCACAGCAGAAGTGTCTGTCTCCCTGGCAGTTACCAGGTGTCTGCACTGGCTCTATTGAGGACCTAGCGCTATCTCACTGCCTAAAATATTTTTGACTAACTCAGCTGCCTGTAACAGTATGAGAGATTTGTAGTTTGTGCTGAGCCTTTTAAAAGCCGTGATGCTTAAGGTGCTCCATCAAAGTTCTACTTCCAGACCAGAGAGCTCTGTGGCATCCCACGTCCTTACAGTCGGAAAGTGCCCCACTCCTGCCCCATCGTCACTGTCTTTATTTCACAGCTGTGCCATCAGGGTCCCAGGACCATCGATGATTGGTCTGAGGTCACTCAGTCTTTTGTTTAATTTTTTTTTAATCTGACGATGGAACGCAGGGACTCACAGAATACATGTGCGCTATTACTATGCTCACCCTAGGCCTCGAAAGCATGTGGATGGGGCCATTTGAGCCAGGCTGCTGGGCTGTTAGGCTCAGTGACTGGTACCCACACAGGGACCTGTGAATCCCTGAGCTAGTCTGGCTGGAATTGTAGTAGAAGTGGGTATTCATATCTCCAGTAAAGAACCAACAGGGGTAAGTGAAGTCAAGACCACCAAGCACATCAGTGTCAGAGTTGGGGTTCCGACCCATACCGTTACAGGCAGCTGAGCCAGTTAGAAATATTATAGGCAGTCAGACAGGGCTAGGCCCTCGAGGAAGCTGGCACAGAGGACCAGATGTCTGATGACCTTAGAGGAGACCCACACTTCTTGCTGTGGGCCAGATCTCAAGACAAATGCAAGCACACCCTTAAGTATAATCCTTAGGGATTAAATCTGGGTCATTTTATGCCTACTTTGCAAATTCCCATTTTCCACACCTTTGAGCCACCTAGTCTCACGATTTTTCTTTATAAAAGTCCCTGGAAAATACAGCCTTTGGCAACCCACTCAGGACCCTTTCTGTCTCTCTCAAGACAGAAGCTTTCTCCCTCAATAAAAATATTCTACTCTTCACCTCTGTTGTTCCTAAAATTCATTCTTCGATTTTAGAGAACACAAATTCGGACATAGTAGGTCAGGAGTTTTATTCCCCTATATCAATCGCGCTGGGAAGCAAATCTAGAGGTGTGACACAAGGCTCTTCTTTCTAAATGGGCAAATGAGGCAAACTGTGCTGTCCACTGGTGGTTGAGAGGAACCAGGAGGGCCAGGCGAGGAGTGCAGAAGGTGCCTACTACCATCAAAGCCACAGCCCGGTTCTGGATCTCCTATGGGATGGGTAGGAAAGGCCGTATTGTCTAGGTCTTCCTGAAATCCATTTCCTAATGGCAATTCCCCAAGCAGGGAGAGGGAAAGCTAGAAAGCCCACAAAAAGAATTGGTGAAGATGGGGTCCTAAGTGCTCGGGATGGTAGACTGAGTTTTCTCAGACCACACCACTGGCCTCTGGGCCAGCGTGTTATCACACTCTCCTGGCTTTTGAGTCTCATGAATGCCTATACTTTAATATATTATAGGTAGCTCCTTCTAAAAGGGGATCACCGATGAAACGTTACCGGTTCTAGGCTGCTCAGCTCTCTATCGGGGACCTGTTCAAGATTCCCAGCTGTCTATATGAGGGGTACATTGAAGCATAAAATAAGAAAGAGACAAATTTAATAATGCATGATGGGGGACTGGGAGGTCAGTGCTTCAGCAAAGACCCAGATACTCCAAACCATCCACTGCTTATTGGGTGCGTACAATGCGATGGGTGGATTCAATGATAGGAGGGGCTAGCAGAAGATTCCAGGTCAGCAGGAGACTCAAAGGTCCACAACACTGCAGGCAAGTATTAATCCTGCGATGGATGACTCAAAAGGGTAGAGATGATTTTATGCTAAGAAGGATCTTACTCTGGAGCATTCCTTTCCATCTTAATAGATTTAGTTTAGTCTTAGTGGGTGGGAGAGGATGGCCCATCCCAAGTGTTAATGGGAAGTCTCAAAAGGATGATACCATAATCCAAGCCTCCTTTTATCTTGTAGGGAAGGATGCAAAATTAGCCATTGTGAATTCGTGGTCTCCAGTATCTCTCCTCTTGGAGTTAGACACTAAGTTCTCATTTCAAACAAAGAATTGAATAACGTGAGCAAAAAGCAATGGCAAAGCTTATTTGAAAAAGTAAAAGTGAAGAATAAGAGCGAAACTGGCTCTTCAGAGAGAGCTTGGGTCTGGTAAAAGAGAAAAAAAGCAAGATAAAAGAACACATTGGAGAAAGTAGGGCAGATTATCATGAAGAAAGACACAATAGCGAGCTCTTCTTGCCACCCATGTCTTTTTATAAAGTCCAAATCTTGAGGAAACCTGTGAGAACACCTTCATAAGGGACCTGAGAGCCGGCGCTGGAGCCCCAGGCTGCAGGCTTAGGTCAGGTCTAGGCAGTCTTATTGTTGTACATTTTTTTGGTTGTTTTTTTGAGACAAGGTCTCACTTTGTAGTTTAGGCTGGCCTTGGACTCACTATGTAGCTCAGGCTGGCCTTGAACTCACAGCAATCCTCCTGCCTCAGCCTTCTAAGTGCTGGGATTGCACTCGTGCACCATCACACCCAGGTTTAGGTCATCTCACTGAAAACTTGCTCCAGTTCTTGTGGAAAGTTTGTGCGCAGGACTTTGGGAACTGTTCTGCACTTGAGTGCCAGATTCTTGTGATTAACAGGTCTCGCCTGTGTACCAGCCAGCTTTGCCATGCCCCAATCTCCTATGTCAAACTACCTGGCCTCCAACTCTTATAGGCCATGTAGGAAGCCATGGCTTTGCTTTCTCTGATGTGAGCAGGATAGAAACCACCTTACACTGTCTGGTTCTAAACTTACTGAGTCTAAACTCACTTGTGATAACCGTATGACCAGTGTGCCTGTATGATAACTCGTGTGGTAACCATGTAGTGTGATCACCACATAGCCTGTGTGCCAAAAATCTCATCCTGTGAACCCTTTTGAGAAACTTATAAAAATGTTTTCTAAAAAAAAATTATTATAAAGACAAATGTATTTTTACTACCCATGTGCTATAGGATTAGCACATGTTATTTGTACACCACTGTTATGGTTTGAGTCTGGATTCCCCCCAAAGCCTCATGCAGTCAGGGAGGTGGCTTCTAGAGTTTGTGAATGACTCATGGTCCAATGCTGGGGTTATGGGTGTGAGTGTTACACCCAAGTGGGTGTGGCCTGCATATAATATAAGGGACATAAAGAGTCTTCTCTCATGCTTTTCCCCTTTTGCTCTTGTTGCTTGTGCTGTTTGCTGCTGCTATGAACTGTTGCCCTCTGTCATGTGCCACTTTGCTTTGGAGCCAGCTGATTATGGACTGAAACCTTCACAAACTGTTAGCTAAATAAACCTTTCCTTCTCTATTTTTTTTTTTTTTTTTTTTTGTACCAGGGATTGAACTCATGACCTTGTGCTTGCCAGGCAGGCCCTTGTGCTGCTAAACTAAATTGCCAGCCCTTTCCTTTCTTAATTTTGGATGTAGGCTATTTTGTCTCAGCAATAAGAGAAAAGTAACCATATGGCCTGTGTGCCAAAAAACTCATCTTGTGAACTCTTTCGAGAAACTAATAGAAATATATTTTCTAAAAAATTATATTTTATCATAAAGAAAAATGTTTTGCTAGGAGTTTTTGCTAGGATTAGCATGTTATTTTGTACACCCCTATAAGATTATCACATGTTGTTTGTATCAAACTTGTCATGGCATAAAAGAAGCCTCCAGCTACTCCAGGGCTCAGTCTTGGGCCATGAACTTGTGGACTGCCTGGGGTACTGCCTCGCAGAGCAGCCGCTGGAGCTCTGCAGCTGTCTGTGGCTGCAAATCCGCCTGTCCCGGGCGCCCTCCTGGGTTCCCAGCTCTACTGGTCTCCTGATCTCTGCCTCCAGCTCCTGGGCTCAGTCTGAAGATTGCTGTGAGTTCCAGTTCTGTCCGTGTTGCATTCTCAGGACATGTTGGCTGAGGGGGAAGAAGGCTCGTGCAAACACGAGCACCACCTCCAGCTTCCGGCTTCTGCCGTGGGCGAGGTTCTCTCTGTCGGGCTGTGAATGTGATAAATACTCAATAAACCATAGGATTTGAAAGATTGCTCTACTCTTAGGATCCTTGTTTGGCAGATACACTGACTTCCTTTGGCTCCGCCAAGCCCCAGGGTAGCCTAACTCAGAGGCTCTTTGGCCTGGAGAGTAGACTCTGTGTCCCCTGGTGACACTCTTCCCACACAAAAGCAAGGGGCGGAGCTGTCCTGCTGATCTTACTGACAGAGGTCCCTGAGGTGCTCTCCAACCCTGCATCTCAATCTCCCTTGAGTTGCCTGCCAGGGCCAAGGAGGGGCTGCTCACAGCTGCCCCCACACTTGATTCAGGGATGGGAGTCACACCCTCTTCCTGTCCCTCAGTCCTTCAGCCTTCCCAGTGCTGAGCTTCGCAGCTCCTCCTGCCAAGGCCATGAGGGAACCAGGGGCCAGGAGCAGGTGCTCAGAACCAGTGACACCCATGAAAGTGTGTACAGGGCTGGATTCTGAGCCAAGGTGGTTTCCCACTCCTCTCAGATCGATTGTGTTCCTTGCAGCTAGGGGAACTGTTCGGAGGGAAGGAAAGTGAACAGCTTTACTTGACTCGCAGTCCCTCAGGCTGTCAGTACTAACTATAGTGAGTCTCCTTCCATACTCTGTCACGTGTCCCCACAATTCATAGGTTGAGGTCCTAACCTCCAATGTGACTGCATTTGGAGACAGGACCAATAAGGAAGCAAAAAAGATTAAGTGGGCCATAAGAGTGGGCCTAGGTCCAGAAGACAGATGTCCTTGTGCATGGAAGAGGCAGATGTTTCCTCTCTCACCCCTGCGACACAGGGCAGAGGCCATTTAAGGGCATGGTGGGAGGCAGCTGTCTCATCAGGACAAGAGGCCTCTTCGGAAAGTGGCCGGGCCACATCTCCATCTCAGACTCCTGGCTCAAGAATGGAGACAGTACATTTCCTCTGAGGGCAGCTCCAGTCTGTGGCAGTTTGTGATGACAGCCCAGCTGACTCCTACCCTCATTACCCTGCACAAAGCCCCACATGCAGGGAGGGAGGGTTAGATGTTTATTCGAGCAAAATGGAGCTGTGCTTACTCTCATGAGTCTGGAACCAGCTTCCCTCATTAATGCCGCTTAATGGCCATCTGGCTCTTGGTGCACACCCCACACTCAGGTCCATTAGGACATCCTGCAGCCCCACCTCCAAGATCTACTGAGGGTGCTCCCCATCTCTTGCTTCCCCCAGGATGTAAGCAACTGCCCCTTCATTCCTGCTGCTTCCTGTTACCCCCAAATTCCGCTTCTCATAGCAGCCAGAGGAGCCCTTTAAAAGCCTGTTGAAAGTTAGACGTGGTGCACACACCTGTGATTCCAGCACTCAGGAGGCTGAGACCAGAGAATTCTTGTGAGTTTGAGGCCCATCTAGACAACATAGTGAGTTCAAGGCCAGTGCAGAATACACAGGGAGGCTCTGTCTCAAAAAAACGAAGCCAAGCTAAACCAAAACATAATAGTCTGTTGGATCATAGTTCCTCAGCTCCGAAGCCCCACAGTGGCCTCCAGTCTGGCTGAGGGTGAGAACCCTGAGACTTCAGCAGGGCTGCAAGGCCTCACTGCATGATCAGTACCGACGCCCACACCCCACTGTTTCTCTCTTACCTCCCCTTCTTCCTCAGCCCCCACTGACCAGGCCTCCTTGATGTTCATAGACCATATCAAGCACATAATTTAATAAGGGCCTTTGTATTTATTTGGTGTTTCCTCTGTCCAGACTACCCCTTCCTCTGATAACCACCAAGCTCCTTCATTTACAGCCTTCTAGAGACTTTGTCTCCTGACCCGCCTTAATTATCCTTCATGGGATTTACTAACATCTGACATACTGTTGTCTGTTTAGGGTATGTCCTCCTCCATTAAGATATGAACTCTATGAGCAACAGACCTTGTTTGTTCCTTGTTGTATTCTCGTCACTTAGAAGAACTATGAACCTGATGTTCTCCTAAGTGCTGGAGAACCATGGGCATCAATGTGCACAATCGACAGGAGAAATTGCCATGTTTCTGCCCTCTATTCTCAATACAAGAAGCTGCTGAGTCCCAGTGCTGTGAAGTGTGCCCCTGCTGACCTTGGAGACAGACCTGTCCCTCTTCTCAGTGAGGGTGAACTAACTCACTAGGTCTGGGCATAAGTAAATGTTGTATCTCAATAGTGTCAAGGTCCCGTTTTCTTCTCTTGTAATTTTTGGTTCTGGAGACCTTTGTGAGTTAGCACAGTGTTTAGAGTAGCTGCACATGGATATCTGTGTCAGTGGTAACAAACCACACTGAAACTTGGTGGTTTAAGACAGTAAGTTTATTTGCTCATAATCCTGGGCTGGGCTCAGCTGAGCAATTTCTTTGTTGATCCTTTGGGGTCATTTATGCAGCTGCATAACATAGGACTGGATGGTCCGAGGTAGTTTTGTTCACATGTTTGATGGTTATGTTGCCTGTTGGCTGAGATGCCTCAATTTTCCTCCACTAATGACTTCTGGTCCGCAAGACTGGGTTTCTTCACATCAGGACAGAAATGTGTCAAAAGCAACCGTTACACAGCTCCTTAAGGCCTAGCCCTGGAAGTTGTGCAATGTTATTTTCTTTTAATCCTGTTGAGCAAATTAAGCCTTAAGGGATTCCCAGATCCATGGAGTGGGGGGAAATAAGTCTGTTGAAGGGAGGCAAGGAGGAAATCAAATAGCAAAGGGCTGAACACAGGAGGTAGTGATGTAGTGGGAGCCACTATGTAACAATAGACTGCAGTGTCTAAGGAGTATGTTGCCATGGTAAAGAATTCATAATTTTCTTTTTGATTTTTTGCTAAAGGGCCTCACTATGTAGCCCAGGCTGACCTTAAATTCATGACTATCCTCCTGCCTCAGTCTCCTGAGTGCTTCATATTTTTCTTATAATTATACACAATTACTTGTGAAAATACTTCAAGTGTGATACAGAATCTTCGCTTTACTTAGTAAGTCCACATTTAAACCTCAGATGTGAACTATCATTTTTGTAAGAATTTTGAGTGAGATTTAATTAAAAAGTCATTCAGTGGGGCATGGTGGTACAACCCTCCAATCCCAGCGTTTTGGGAGGCTAAGGCAAGAGGATTACAAATTTTAGCCCAGCATGGGCAAAGTGTGACCGTCTCTCAAGATTAAAAAAAAAAAAAGTGGGGAAGGGGTGAGATTCAATCTCCAATATGGAAAAAAAAAATCAGAGTGGGCATAGTGGTGCATACCTGTAATTACAGTTGCTGGAGAGGCTAAAACACAGAGAATCTCAAGTTCAAGGCCACTTTGGGCAACATGGTCACAAAACAAAACAAAACAAAACAAAACAAAACAGGAAAACCTCTAAACCAAAACCAACCCCCTCTATAAGAAAGTCGTTCAGCTTTAAGTAATTTGATTTAAATTTTTTATATTTATTAATTATATTTTATATTTTGCATTGGAATGTTAGTAATTTTGAATGTTTTAGAGCAAAACTATCTTGTAAAATCTTGGATCACTGGAGTTATGATCAGTTTAGATAATATGACGGTGGCACTCAGAAAAGAAAAAAGCCCAAAAAAGGAAAAGTATTTAGAAAGGCAGTTTGCTAAAATTTTTAAAAACTGAACAAGCTGAAAGTGGGCAAACTTCTGTTGAGCAACTCTGTCACAATTTGCGGGCAGAGAACTTCACAAATTCTTTTTGAAGTCTTAACTGCGAATGAAAACTGAATAAGTAAGAACATTATTCTCATTAAATACCTAAGCTGAACCGGTGGAATGCGACCCCTGAGCCTTCACAGTTTTCACTAACCCAGGGTCTAATTGCAGATCTGTGACGTGACCGCCAGGAAGAGCAGAGGGAGTCAGCTGGCCCCTTCTCCCAGGCAGGCAGCCTGGGTTCGGTCCAGCAAGCCAGTCCTCAGAGTGCTCAGAAAGGAGGGGACTCCTGGCCGCTCTGGGCCCCGGGCTGGGGAAGAGCTCAGTCCTGACCACATCCCTGAGTCTTGTCAGAGCAGATAGAGTGTCCAGCATCCAGGGTTGGATGTCTCTGTCCCCACTCCCTGCAGTCATCAGAACTCTGCTTGCCTGACAGTCAGAGTAGGAGTGAGCTGTTAGCACCACTTGTGGAAATGAAGGTGGTTGCTTTTCTGTTTGCTTTTCCTTCCATGCACAGTGCTCTATTTACCCATGGGAACCACCACAAAGCAACAGCCCCTCAGATCTGCCACCTCCTAGCAGCTGCTGCAAACCACTGAGTGAGGTGTTTGAGCAACAGAGCAACGTAAGGAAAGACAGGAGACAGCATTAAAGGACAAGGCGATGGAGGCCAGAGTGGGGGAGTGATTTCTCCAAGGTCACACAGCTCCTCAGGAGAACCAGGGTTCTCATTTTCCAGCTCAGATCTTTCCCCACTGTACAAATTAGAAGTCCTGAGCTGTCCTTACATCTTAGTAGAATGCGTCACTTTGTTTTCCTCCCCAGTCGGTGAGATGGCTCATCCACCAAGTGAATAAATGGGTATCAGTAAGTTTCTACAGGCTGAGGAATGAATAGTCTTACCAATGAGAATATAAAAATGTTAGGCAAAGTTAATTAAATTCTCCCTTTTCCAGGACTCTGCTTTCTGAGAAAGTCTCGCTGCCAGGCACCAAATACAGCCCAATTTAACTGTAGGAAACTTGTTTCATTTGGGCTGTTGGTTATATTTTCTATTGTGAAGATTTACAACCAAAGTTAGGGGTCATCAGAGGACCTCAGCATTCTGTTATGACTCATGAAAAGGAAACATGTAGACTGCTTCATTTATAACAGTGACATTAGAAATAACTTGACTGTTCATTACAGAAGTAACGGAGTAGTTTAAAGAACTTCCATGCAAGAGCACGGCTTAGAGCAGCAACAACAAAAATGATACAACGGCTCCTTCTTTATTTTTTGTTAAAAAATTTTGACTTTCGGCACGGTGTGGGAGTGGCTGCCTGTACTCTCAGCCCTTGGGAGACTGAAGCAGGAGGATATGGAGGATTCAAGGCCAGCCTGGATTACATAGTGAGTTCAAGGTCAGTCACAGACCCTGTCTCTCTCACAAAACCTAATTAAAGAAAAGTTAATGACCTATAAATAGAACATAGTGAAAGTGCTCTCTTCCATTTTGCCTCCTAGACACTTGCCTGCAGGCAACTGGCATGACCTGTTCTTCTGATAGCTTTAAAACATCTCATGTACATAGAAGCATTTATGTGGATACTCAATTCCATAGAAGCATATTAAAAACCACTTTTTTCTCTTAATATATTAATGTAGTCAGTTAATATTTCCTGGGCATTTACTGTGTCCCAAACACTCTTAGACATTAGGAATTTTGTGGTGAACAAAGCAGACATCTTTCACCTCTTCCTAGAGTTCACATTTTTTGTGGGGAATAAATTGAGTAAATGAGAGGTGGTAAATGCTGAGCAAGGCAGGGCAAGGGGATGGAGTGTGGAAATGAGAGGGTGTGTGTGCTTGGGTGGCTGTGTGAGAATAGACTCCAGAATGTAGCTCCAAAATATGAAGCAGTGTTGAGCTGAAGCAGTCAATGCAGAAAAACTCTCTACCCTTCGTCTGTTTGCCTAACATTGCTATGGTGGGTGGTGGGTTTCTAGGTTCCTGTGCACCATTAGCTAAGACCTGGACGTGGCACACAATGGTGAGGAAAAGCTACAAAGTTTAATCAGGCAACAGGATGCTTGGTGTGAGCAGGCTCACCGTGGCAGAAATGAAAATGGCATAAGTGCCTGTGGTGTTGAGTTTATGAATATAAAATGTCGTGCCAGGAACTTTCCACTGGGTCTTCCCAAGCATGGTTGACACATGACTGACAGGGTGCTGAGTCCTGTCGGTCCTGTTGGCTGTGTCTGTCGAGCATGTCCTTTCCCATAATTCACTCTGCTGTCTGAGATGCGGTCTGTATACACGAAACTTCAGTGAGGTCCAAATGGAGAAAGGTTACTATAGGTCATGCAGGAGACTCTGCCAGGTCTCATCTCTGCATCTCTGTAGCAGGCCTTAGGTTAGGATAGAGGTTGGAGGGTTGGTCCTAGGGTGTTCTCCAGGTTCAGAAGAGTGGAGGGGAGTGGTCCCTTAGCTCTAAGTATATTATCTATGTTAAATCAAGACAGAGACTTTAAAAAAAATAAAAGCTAGGATAAAAAAAAAAAAAGTTAGGATAACTCTCCTTTTCTACCAGAGAATTTAAAAGACAAATTTAGAAGACGGTGAGTTTGCAGATGGTGACAGAGATCTTCATCAATAAACTTTGTTAAACAGCCTTTATTGGGTGCTTACATTCCTTCCACAAGTTTCTGCTCTAAGGTATTTAAAATCCTTTTCCTTTCTCATGTCTAAATTGCTCTCTAAGAAGCTACATGTGCTGGAATTCAAAGCTACCTTTCTGAGAACTACTCATTCTCTGGGTTTCTCCCATGTGTGTGAAATATGCATATTAAAAAACTTTAATTTGTTTCTCTCTCTCCTCTTATTGTTGTTGAGATAGGGGCTCATTATGTAGCTCAGGATGGCCTCAGACTTGCAGAGATCTTATTGCCTCAGCCTCCTGAGTGCTGAGATTAGAGGTGTGTGCCACCATACATGGCCCATGAAGGGAACGTTCAAAGCAGAGGGAACACCCCCTGTGAAGGAGGGCAGAATTTGATTGAAAACAAAAGCAGCTTTGTGACTGTAACAAAGCAAATGTATCACGTGGATACTCTGTGGCATAAAAACTTCCTTATTCTTTTTTACCTCTGCATCTTATACCACTGTATGTGGTACAGTTGAACTCAGCTGTCTCCGGGTGAGGAAGATGTAGGGGACTTCTGCTCTCTTGTGATTACAAACAATATTGCAATGAAAATCTTACCAAAGCCTGAGTGTGGTGGAACATGCCTGTAATCCCAGCACTCAGGAGGTTGAGGCAGGAGGATTGTTACAGGCTCAAGACCAGCCTGGGCTACAAAGTGAGCTCAAGGTCAGACTGAACTGCATAATGAGACTCTGTCTCAAAAAGACAAGACCAAAAAAAAAAAAAAAAAAAAAAAAAAAAAAAAAAAAAAAAAAAATCTTACCCAGTAGCCCTTTGCACATAGCACATTATCTGTAGAGAAAATTCCCAGAAATGAAATGGCAAGGTAAACAATATTTGTACTTGTATATTTAATAGATTTTGATCAAACTATAACCAACAAAGAAGTTGTCCTATTTTCCTCTGCTGCCAGAAACATGTTGAATTTTTTATTTATTTAGCAAATTTTTATTGAATGCTTACCATGGAGCAGACACTAGATGAGGAGCAGAGATCACAGCAGTTTAGTTTGAGCACAGCAGATTAACTGTGCTGGACCAAGCTATGAGGTGTTTCATTCATATCAAACTCAAACGCTTGATACCAGTGTGTTCAGACCTATGACTCCAAAGTGAGACCACTGACAGTTCAGTTATTCTCTGGTGTAAAATCTTAAAAAACACAACTCCCCTCAACCAATCCTTGCAAAGAACACCCTATGTTTTAAAACCACCTAGAGGAACACAACTGACCTTTTTTTATTGTATTTTTAAAAAAATAATTTTATTTAAAGAGAAAAAAACAAAACAAAACAGAATAAAGGGTAGCAACAATATAGTATTCCAAGGAAAAAAGGAAAAGAACAACAACAAAAAAACCTAAAAAATTATTGCTTGACAAATTACATACTGACTTCTTGGAAATAGTTTACAAGTTTACAAAGTTAAAACATGTAAAGTAGACATTCAAACAGTGAGACTGTTAACAGTTCTGCTCCACAATCTGACAAAAACAGCAATATGGTCATCCATCTTACCCACTCAAATATACATGCAATTATATCAAAAGGGTAGAATTAAACACAACAAAAGAGAGCAAAGCAGATCACAAGAAAGCAATGTAAGAGACAAAAATTTCAAAACTAGACAATCGGTGATATTCACTCTCTATCATATTGACTCTTGTTTTCTTCCAAATAGTTGTCCATATTGTCACATACAGGGAATTCACCTAGTATGGAATTGATCTGAGCAGGATGAGGAGGGCATTTCAAGTCTTCAAGACCAGACATTAGGGAAGCCAAGAAAGGCTGTCATAGTGTCTCTCATTCTTCTCAAAACAGCTGTCCATACCTTAATGTGTGTTGAACTTAAACAAGGCAAAGCAAGCTAAAATCACTTTGAACAAAAAGTGATAGTTTTGCTGGACTTCACATCATGACATTATGGAATCAGTATGGGGTACTGTAGTGTCTCTTTTTCTTCAAAGTAGTTGTTCATTTCAACATGTGTTATATAGTTGGTTCTCGTAAACTGTTTATAAGCTCTACACATGCATGAGTCTCTACTTGTATATCTATCATTTCTGTATTAGCAGGGAAAACAAAACAAAGCAAGATAAAACAAAACAATTCCTAGAAAAGCATGAGGCAGAAAAGTCACATAAAACCACAATACAAGGTGATCTACAATGGTTACCATGGTGTCTCAGCAGTGTATAACAATAAAAATGAAGCATTGGAGATATTATAAGACTTCAAAAGCAAGTAATAATCAAACCAGAGTGGGTATCTTAGTGAATCTTGTCATCTTCAATGTAGTTGCCTATACACTTAGACTTGATGCTATCCATCATAACAGATTTAAATAAAATCAGTCGAAACAAAGTAGCAATCTAACAAACCAGATTCAAATAAGATCAGTCATCATAAGACAGTGTAAGTTATAAAGGGCTTCAGATTAAGTTGATAGGAAATTAGGGATGATTACCATAATATGGCCTCTTATTTTTGGGATAGCTGAGCATGTTCTCAAGTCTAGTGTAAGTAGACAAACTGGAACAGCACGTAACCCACCCAAGCAGAGTGGTGAGAATAATGTAAATTTTAAATCTTGTTATCCCATTAACAGTATCCTCTGCCTCCCTTTTTTAGACAATTCCTCCCCTTTCACTCCCATGGGGTGCACTGCTTGTTTTGGGTCCCACTGCCTCCCTATATAGAGCAGCTCAATGGACCCTATCTCCTGATCTACTCTGCCTGTGTTTCTCTCTGT